>MJUU01066607.1:682-13412 GCA_002080025.1 Modiolus philippinarum
TTTTTTTGCGTCTACAGAAGAAAAGATCTCTGAATGCTTGCCATTTGGTCTAATGTTAAACTTGGTTCGTCACTGGCAGCCATCTTTGATGTGATGTGGACATGCCGCACAAATAAAGGGATATGGAGTAAATGCAGATGGGAGAAAATCCATATGAATACATGGAAAGATTCAGCAAATAGAAGAGCGCTTTCATTGATGTATTTCACCTTGAAGTCACCATGAAACCTTCAACAAAGAGCAAGTAAGTTCAAGACAGCCCCTGGCACCGGTTTGAGTGGAATTCACTTGCTAAATATTGAACAACGCTACATCCATTATTCTATTTGTTATAGATGCAGGGTCGTCAACAAGCACATCACATCAGGCAAAATACTTTTACAACACTGTCACCCGATGATTGATAAGGGTACCAATAGACAATACAACATATAAACGATCACAGGGCACTCATCAAGTTGATTATAAGAAAACTTGGCAAGTAAAATCGGGAGATGTGGTCAATATATATATATATATACATAGAAACCTGTCTAATCCGACACCTGAGTATTCCAACATCCTGTCAAATCCGACGTAATTTATTGGTCCCAAAATTGTTTTTAAATGTTTTTTAAACTTGAGTATTCCGACATACTGTTTAATCCGACACATTTTTATAGTCCCACGATGTGTCAGATTTGAAAGGTTGCATACAAATGGCCAGTAAAATAATTTGATTTTTACAAATCAAGAAAGGCAAATGCTGGATTTTGATAGTGCATTAATATTAGAAGTTCTGACGTGAACATGTATTGTATACATGTATAGCAATAGTAGTAACTGCTGTCTTTTTACATGGATAGAATATTTCACTAACATGACGTTTTTGATAAAAAAAAAGTAAATTTTATAAGGAATTTACCTATGATTTTTGTTATTTGTATAAAAAATATCTCAATTGCTCGTAAATAATTCCCACAGTGAACCTTTCAAAACTCGTAAAGCAAGCCTACAGTCACTCAGTATTCATCCCACATTGTAGTAAAATGCAGATCGCTATATATTAAAGCAAACAATGTGAATTAAACGACGAAAATGTACACAGTGAGGTAGAAATATGTGATAAAGAATCAGTGACAAAATGTATCGTTTTCATTCAGAAATAAGGACGTATTCGCGAGTTGTTTTTCTTTGTCACACAAGAAAATTACTTTGCGTTAGAGAAATACACGGTTTCGAGTGACAGATTTCATCAAAACTTTTAGGATGTGTAAAGTAATCATTTGCTAACGTATTTGCAAAATTATAAATGTTTTGGTACTCTATGAACAACTAATCAAGACATAAAACATGCCGCTTTGAAAGCACCTTGTGGTATTTTTCTGAATCTCCGCATAAAGCCCACAGAAAACTCGTAAACAAGGATTTTCTGGCGCACAGCTATGTATACTGTGATTAAACAGAACAGAAACAATGCCACCAATTGGAGAGTGTGATCATGACATACTTTTCACAGAAATAAACCAATCTGTAATAAAACACAAACAACAATCTCTCAAAATAACTATATAAACCAGAGGCTCCCTGGAGCCTATATCGCTCACCTGGCTTTCAGTTGCCACAATCAAGCTAAAATTGTAAGTTATACAGTTGAACTTCAGTCTCTCAAACTTTGGTAGAGCAAACACCAACATTAACTTGGACTCTATTTTAAAGTCTGATCATGTTTTACTGTACTTCTTTGTTGGCCTTTTTCGACAAAAATTGTCTTGCTAAGGACCACTTTCGACACCAGTTTTGATGTCGAGACATCATTTGGTAAATGGCAGTAAACAACAATTTTTAACACCAATTCTTTAAGTTTCGACATTAATATCTATTTGGAAACCAATTTTCATTGAAATCGGACAATGTTAAATTTTGCCGCCTTTTTGGTGGCCATTTTGAAAATGGCAGTCAACAAACAATTTTCAACACCGGTTTTGCAGTAGCGACATCAATATCCACTTGGAAACCAAATTTCATTGAAATCAGACAATGTTGAATTTTCCCGCCCTTTTTGGCGGCCATTTTGAAAATAGCGGTCAACGAACAATTTTTAACAATAGTTTTGAAGTTGCGACATCAATACCTTTTATGAAACCAAATTTCATTGAAGAGGCCCGTCATGGGTTTCTTGATTACCTGATTATCAGAGCATTTTTTCAATGATTATTTGATTACGAGGGCATTTATTTAATGATTATTTGATTATCAGCTTGCATTTTTATATACTTTTTGATTACTAAGCCAAAAATTTATTGATTACCAAGGTAAAAATTTAATGATTATTTGATTACCAAGGCAAAAATTTAATGATTATTTGATTCCTAGGACCCCCCATGAAGACCCTCATTGAAATCGGACAATGTTGAATTTTCCCGCCTTTTTTGGCAGCCATTATCCAGCCAAAGCTCAAATACTGCAGCTCTGTTTGGGACCCCTACACCAAAGACAACATAAACAAATTAGAAAAAGTACAAAGAAGAGCTGCCCGATACACTTGTAATAAGTAGTGTATCTGACATGCCACCAAACACTTAATTGGTCACCACTCAAAGAAAGAAGAATTAAGACCAGACTCATAATTTTCTATAAGATTATCAACAATAAAATTGCAATTCCACACGAAAACATCTTAACCAAAAATCAGTCATCAACCAAGGCAACCCACTCGCTCACATACAGACCACTACAGTGTAACAAAAACCCTCTAAAATTGGGTAGGGGTTCCCCTTATAATCCATGTTATACATATTGCTGAAATCAAAACATTCCAAGTCCCCTTCTCAAAATAAAGATTTGGCAGGGGTTTCCCTTATAATCTAGTTTATACGTATTTCTAAATTTTTGAAGAAAATTATGTAGCAGAATACGGTTTTATAAAGATTCAGTGTTCTGGTTTAGTTTCCATGCATGACAACTAAAAACTCCACTATCCATTAAAAGCCATTTCAGACCACCATTCATAAAAAAATTTGGGATGGGGTTCCCCTTATAATCCACGTAATAGGTATTGCTGAAATCAAAACATTCCCGATCCCTCTTTCATAAAAAAAATTGACAGGGGTTCCACTTATAATCTAAATTATATTGTAACGAAAAATATGTGGCAGGATACTTTTTCAAAGATTAAGTGTTCTGGTTTGGTTTCTATGGCAACTGAAAGCTCCACTATCCATTACAGAGCACCATTCAAAAATAATTGGGCAGTGGTTCCCCTTATAATTAAGGTAATACATCACATACCAATATAGTTGGTGTGTCACTTGTAGGAATAGACTATAACCATTCTTTCATACAATCTAAGCATAAAATATAGGTCACATGATCCGAAATATGCGTTTAGTTTATAGTATCATCAAAAATCAATATGGTTGTTTCGGGACTTACCAGTAAGCGCGAATGGGCTTAAACCATCCTTCCTGATGTGTTTTGGTCAACCGTTAAATATAGTTCAATGTCAACATCCGAAAAATGCACTGTGGTAAGTGTCACAAGATGCATCATGGTTGAGGGCCTTATCGGGAAGTGAGAATAAACTTTATCCATTGCAGACGTCAACCCTCGGACTAACATATTCTTTGTGGTGTGAGCTAAAATGCACACAATCTAAATACGTAAACAAATTCTACCCCGTAGATGCACCACTGAATACATCTGCATTCTTATTTATTTTGGAGAGTTATTGTTTCCGCTTGTTATGGAGCTTGTTAATATAGGAATAATGAGTTTGACAGATCCGGCTTCAGAAATCAAAGTCAATGAACAGTGAAATCTCCAATTGAAGTGGCACAGGAGTTGCATGTGTAAGACAACATTTTAATTCCGAGGAGTCATAGTTGTGGTCAACCTGTCTTGATGTTTATTTCTGTTTAAAAGCTACAATAAGAGTAGACTCAATACGGATGACAGTGATTGTAAGAGCACTTGTCAGTTGATTTTATGTTTGTTGTCAATCATGCGTCCATGGGCTAACACATGGACGTAGCATTGTTCGACAATTAGCAATGAATTCTACTCAAACCAGTACAAGGGGGTCGTCTTAAAGTTACTATCAGGTATGAGCAGACCTCATTGTTGAAAGCCACAGGCGACCTCAAGATGAAGAAAAACAGAAGCGTTGTTCCATAGCTTGGTTCTGCTATTTATTTTCAGACTGCCTCATGTGCATTTCATATCCTGTATTGTTTATTTAAGATTGGAGACTGTCCTGCAGTGTGGAGTCCGTAGAAAGGTTAACCGTGCGAGAGATGTATGCTCTCTATGTATTTAGTTATGGTGTACTTGTTATTGAAAGAATTTCTCATATGGACACACTATCATTATTTCAAATTTTGGCATTTTATTTATCTATTTATTTAATTTCCAAAATGATATTCTGACAAACTATTTCTCACTAGTTTTCGTTCATTAGACTTGATGAGTGCCCTATGTTTGTCTATGTTGTGATTGTTCTCAAGCTTAGGACACTAGTGCTTTTGTTGGGCAAAGGATGACAGTGATTATATGACCTCTTTGAAAGTTGTTTTTCTGATTTTATGTTTTTGACAAACCCGCATCCATAGGCTAGGCGTATGCGTTGTTTGACGATAAGCAATGAATTCGACTCAAACCAGTGCTAAGATACGCCTTAAAGTTAATATCATGTATGAGCAAACCGGGCCTCATTGTTGAAATTCTCATGTTGACTTCAAGATGAAGAACAACAATAGAAGCGTTGTTCCATTGATTCATTCTGCTATTTATTTTAAGAGATTTCGCCTCAGCGAATTATTTAAGATTCGAGTTTGGCTCTCCTACATAGTGGAGTCTGTAAAAAGATTTCCCATGGACGAGATGTATGCTCTCGTTATATTTCAATTACGGTGTACTTGTTCTTGAGAGAAATTCTCATATGGATATACCATCTTGTTATTTTATTTATTTATTTATTTATTTTAATTTCTGAATGTTTTTCTGACCAACTGTTTATAGTGCCCACATCTCAGTATTTTACAATGCCAAGTTTTCTTACAATCGACTTGACGAGTGCTAATTGTCTATTTGTTGTAATTGTCCACTAGCTTAGGACAGTAGTGATTGTAATGAACTTTACCAATTGATTTTATGCTAATCCCGCATCCATAGGTTCAAATAACGTGGATGTAGCGTTGTTCGAGAATTCGCAATGAATTCCAATGAAACCGGTGCTAGTGCCATCTTGAACTTACAATGAGGTATTGTAAACCACGTGGTGACTTCAAGATGAAGAATAACAATAAAGCGTTGTTCCATTGCTTGGTTCTGTCATATATTCACTTTCTCACATGTGCATTTATCCCATATCATCAAATTTATGTTGTATTTTGTGAAAACATTTAATTTAATAACGTTGTAACAAAGCAATATATAAAGACATAACATCATTTTCATAACATTGTTACACATTACAATTTTATACTGCTTCCTAAGGGAGGTTTTCCAAGTGAATCTCCTTCCACATACTTCACACTGGTGTCTGGGTTCTTGATGTTTAAATTGGTGCTATTTTAAAACCCGTTTGTTTGTGAATACTTTATCGCAAAATCCACACTTGAAGTTCATGATTAGAGGCTGTGCTCTAACATTACAGTTATGTCTTTTCAGCGAATTCCTGTACAGATAGCATCTATTGCACTTTTCACATTTGTAAGATTTATTACCAGTTAGTTGTTTGATATGGACAATGAGAGTTTCTTTCCATGCAAACTCCTTTTCACATGTATCACATTTGAATTTCCTGTTCTGGAGATTGAATTTGGTACCAAAACCAGCGCCACAAATAGTGCATGTAAAAGTATCCTCGTGTGTGTGGACTCGCAAATGTCTACGAATTTGGGATGGATACTGGAATTTCTTCTCACAAACATTACATTGGTGTTGTAGCTTGGTGGACGACATTTCTTTTCTGAAATAATAAGATGTTTTTGTTTCAAGAGTTATTTTAAAACGTTTTCCTCTATCATGGTATGTCTGGCTAAATACTCAATGAATGACTGTAGTATCTATTTTAAAAACAAGTAATGGAAATTTACATAAAAACTCAGTCAGTACATAATCAAATGAACTATGTATATGTCTTCGGCCCTGATCCATTTTCTTTTATACAACTCAAATTCAATAATGAGTTTTGACTGAGTTAACAGTCCATGATTGGAATAAACGAATGTTCATATAATTAGCAACCCCTATTTTTCTGTCAATTCATCACATTAACCCAATTTTATTCTGTCAATTTATCACATTAGCCCATTTTTTTCTGTGAAGTACATAATTAACCCCTTCAGTTTTTTGTTGATATATATTTGAGGAGGAGACGGTGTTACCAAGACGTACTTCAATCGCCTTGTGTCTATAACCGTGGTCTCGTGGGTAATGCCATAACAATCGACGTTACTTGTGTTAAGGACTATTGTTGAAAAGTATACACAAAATAAAACGAAATTATATGCCTGCTTTGTTGATTGTGCCAAAGCAATCGATACTGTGCTCCAAATGTATTATTATATAAGTTTTGTAAAATAGGTATAAATGGTAATTTTTTAATGTTGTGAAATCCATGTACAGTAAGAATTACTTGCATGTTCGTATTGGGGACTCAATAACGAAGTCATTCAAGTCCCAATTTATTTAATATATGTATAAACGATCTTCCAGAAATATTTGATGAAGATTGTGCTCCAGTTTATTTGAATAACAAGAGTATTAATTGTTTATTGTATGCAGACGATCTGATTTTGCTATCTAGAACTGAACAGGGTCTTCAAAGTTGTTTGAACAAATTATCAAAATATTGTGATGAATTTGGACTCTCTGTTAATTTAAAGAAACTAAGATTGTTGTGTTTTGTAAATCGGGAAAATCACATAAGATTGCATTTACAAACAAAGGTGATATTGTTGATAGTGCTAAGTCATATAAATATCTTGGTATTATGGCACATTTTCATCTTGTCAAACCGACTTGCACAAACGGGCATTGAAAGCTTACTTCAAATTGCCGAAAGGTTTTGAAGGATGTAAAGCTAATCCAACTACATTTTTACATTTATTTGATCATACTATAAAACCAATCCTATTGTATTGGAGTGAAATATGGGGTACCATTAACCCATTTTCTCCTATTGTAAAAAGAAACTAGAGGCTCACATGAGGCTGTATCGCTCACCTGGTGACTGGTTTTATTCATTGTCACCAAGAGACTACTCATTCATACTATAAATCAGTTCACCAGATGTTACATTTTCAATCTTGGATGAGTTACAAACATAAACATAGGTAATCAACGATTACAAAGTTCGCCTCATTGTGGCACTTTGTCGCAGCAACCAAATTTTGCCTGGATGCAGTCATACTATCAAAATTGCATGCATTAGCAAGGTTACCTGAACCAACAATGTGCAGTTACTGAGATATGAAATTGGATGTATACATTAATGTAAGTCATTCATGAGTAAAATGTAGACTCAAGTGACCTAATTTTGTCCGGATGCTGAGCTACCATCACAAATGCATACACATGCACATGCAGGATGATCCTACCATGTACAGTACATGAGATCTGATCCCTGACATGAACTTGAATGTAAGTCACTCAAGCGGAAAATTGAGGTCAAAGTAACCTAATTTTGCCTGGATGCTGACCTACCATCAGAGATGCATGAACATGCAAGGTTAGATGATCCTACTATGTACAGTGACTGAGATCTGAACTCTGTCATAACCTTGAATGTAAGTCACTCAAGCGGAAAATATAGGTCAAAGTGACCTAATTTTGCCAGGATGCTGACCTATCATCAGAGATGCATACACATGCAAGGTTAGATGATACTACCATGTACAGTGACTGAGATCTAAACTCGGACGTAAACTTGGATGCAAGTCACTTAAGCGGAAAATATAGGTCAAAGTGACTTAATTTTGCCTGGATGCTGACCTACCATCAGAGATGCATGAACATGCAAGGTTAGATGATCCTACCATGTACAGTGACTGAGATCTGAACTCGGACGCAAACTTGAATGTNAGTCACTCAAGCGGAAAATATAGGTCAAAGTAACCTTATTTTGCCTGGTTGCTGACCTACCATCAGAGATGCATGCACATGCAAGGTAAAATGATACTACCATGTACAGTGAATGAGATCTGAACTCGGACGTAAACTTGGATGTAAGTCACTCAAGCGGAAAATATAAGTCAAAGTGACCTTATTTTGCCTGGATGCTGACCTACCATCAGAGATGCATGCACATGCAAGGTTAGATAATCCTTCCATGTACAGTGACTGAGATCTGAACTCGGACGCAAACTTCAATGTAAGTCACTCAAGGGGAAAATATAGGTAAAAGTGACTTAATTTTGCCTGGATGCTGACCTACCATCAGAGATGCATGCATATGCACAGTTAGATTATTGTACTATGCAAAGTAACTGAGATATGAACTAAAATGTAAATTTGAATGCAGCCACTCATGCGGAAAATATAGGTCAGAGAGACTTAATTTTCTAGGAGGCTGTGAGTTAACCCAAGATGCACCTGCATGCAAAGTTTGATGATCCTACACTGCATAGTTACTAAGATATACCCAAATGCGGACACGGACGCGGACACCAGGGGTATTCCAATAGTCCCCCTCAACTTCGTTGAGGTGAACTAAAAATTGCAAACTTTGAAAGGGAATACCCAAAGACAATCGTAACCAAACTTGATTCCAATTGGCTCAGTAGGTTCAGAGGAGAAAACATGTGAATGCATTTCCCATAGGGTCCCTATATTAAACTCTGTTCCACGCTGGCGGCCATCTTGGAAGAGGTACGAACGTCAAAATCACAAACTTTGAAGGGGACAAGCCAAGGACTATTGTGACCAAGTTTGGTTGAATTTGGCTTGGTAGTTTCAGAGAAGAAAATCTTTGGATGCATTTCCCATAGGGTCCCTATGTTAAACTATATTCTCTGCTTGCAGCCACCTTCAATGAGGTATGAACATAAAAATCACAAACATTCAAGGGGACCACCTAAAGACTATTGTGATCAAGTTTGGTTAAAATTGGCTCAGTTGTTTCAGAGAAGATCTTTGAATATATTTCCACTAGGGTCCTATGTTAAACTTTGTCCTGTGCTGACGACCATCTTGGATGAGGTACGAACATAAAAATCACAAACTTTAAAGGGAATCAACCAAGGACAATGGTTTCCCAGTTTGGTTCCTATTGGCTTATAGTGGTTTCAGGAGAAAAGACCTTTGGATGTATTTCCCATAGGGTCCCTATGTTAAACTATGTTCCCCACTGGCAGCCATCTTTGATGAGGTACAACCACAAAAATCACAAACTTTAAAGGGGACCACCTGATGACTTTTGTGACAAAATTTGGTCCACATTGGCTCAGTGGTTTCAGAGGAGATCTTTGAATGCATTTCCCATAGGGTCCTTTGTTAAACTATGTTCCCTAGTGGCGGCCATCTTGGATGAGATACTAATCTGCTGGGCATATGTAGAAATTGTAGTCCTGGAAAAGCTAAACACTTTTGTAATTCACATTTAACCTCCATCTCAAACAGTTTTTGAAATAAAAGTAAAAATGTAAAAAAAATCGTGAAATTCAAAGAAAAAGGGACCATAACTCCTATGTGGGTCGTCAGATTTTCTTCAAACTTGCCGGAAAAGTGGATCTTACTATGCTGACTATTTTTGTTATAAAAAATTTACTTCTATCTTCTACCATTTTCAATATATAAGACTAAAAGTAACAAAAAAACGAAAATTTTACGGAAAAGGGGCAATAACTCCAAGATGGGTTATCGGATATTCTTCAAAATTGCAGGGCTGGTAGATCTCATCATGCCGATCATTTTTATCCCTGTCAGATTTTTGATATCTGTGATGGTTTTCGAGTAATTTGCAAAAAAACAGCAATTTACCCCTATGTTGAAATCAAAACATTCCCGATCCCTCTTTCATAAAAAAAAATTGACAGGGGTTCCACTTATAATCTAAATTATATTGTGACGAAAAATATGTGGCAGGATACTTTTTCAAAGATTAAGTGTTCTGGTTTGGTTTCTATGGCAACTGAAAGCTCCACTATCCATTACAACCCATTACAGAGCACCATTCAAAAAAATTGGGCAGGGGTTCCCCTTATAATTCAGGTAAAACAGCACATACCAATATAGTTGGTGTGTCACTGGTAGGAATAGACTATAACCATTCTTTCATACAATCTAAGCATAAAATATAGGTCACATGATCCGAAATATGCGTTTAGTGTATAGTATCATCAAAAATCAATATGGTTGTTTCGGGACTTACCAGGAAGCGCGAATGGGCTTAAACCATCCTTCCTGATGTGTTTTGGTCAACCGTTAAATATAGTTCAATGTCAACATCCGAAAAATGCATTGTGGTAAGTGTCACAAGATGTATCATGGTTGAGGGCCTTATCGGGAAGTGAGAATAAACTTTATCCATTGCAGACGTCAACCCTCGGACTAACATATTCTTTGTGGTGTCAGCTAAAATGCACACAATCTAAATACGTAAACAAATTCTACCCCGTAGATGCACTACTGAATACATCTGCATTCTTATTTATTTTGGAGAGTTATTGTTTCCGCTTGTTATGGAGCTTGTTAATATAGGAATAACGAGTTTGACAGATCAATGCTTTGAACAGTGAAATCTCAAATTGAAGTGGCACAGGAGTTGCACGAGTAAGACAACATTTTAATTCCGAGGAGTCATAGTTGTGGTCAACCCGTCTTGATGTTTATTTCTGTTTAAAAGCTACAATAAGAGTACACTCAATACGGATGACAGTGATTGTAAGAGCACTTGTCAGTTGATTTTATGTTTGTTGTCAATCCCGCGTCCATGGGCTAAAACATGGACGTAGCATTGTTCGACAATTAGCAATGAATTCTACTCAAACCAGTACAAGGGGATCCTCTTAAAGTTACTATCAGGTATGAGCAGACCTCATTGTTGAAGGCCACAGGCGACCTCAAGATGAAGAACAACAGAAGCGTTGTTCCATTGCTTGGTTCTGCTATTTATTTTCAGACTTTGCCTCGTGTGCATTTCATATCCTGTATTGTTTATTTAAGATTGGAGACTGTCCTGCAGTGTGGAGTCGGTAGAAAGGTTAACCGTGCGAGAGATGTATGCTCTCTATGCATTTAGTTATGGTGTACTTGTTATTGAAAGAATTTCTCATATGGACACACTGTCATAATTTCAAATTTTGGCATTTTATTTATCTATTTATTTAATTTCCAAAATGATATTCTGACAAACTGTTTCTCACTAGTTTACAATGCCAAGTTTTCGTTCGTTAGACTTGATGAGTGACCTATGTTTGTCTATGTTGTGATTGAAAGAAACTGCATTAAATCGGACCAAAAATATAATTTTTTTTTTGAGATTTGCTCCATTTGGCCCCATTTATCTCTTGAACGGTAAATGCCACAAGAAATTCATACTAAAGACATACTGCTGATTTGAAATTTCCTCTGGAACACACTTAAAGAAACCCCATCAAATTCTGATAATTAATAAATATTCTACATTCAAATAAAACATCCAATTTGGCCCTTTTTTAAGAAAAAAAAGACGGGAGGATCCACAATATCCAAAACCTCTCAAAGACTTCATTTTGTAACAAGGAACTTTGTATTAAAATTTCATAAAAAAAAGGATTGATCCCCTAGAACTTAAGAAATGGACCAAAGACAAAAATGTCTACAGACGACGAAAACGCCAACGACAACGACGACGGCGACGACGCCAGTGCCATACCATTATACGACCTAAATTTTTTTGCCGTCCTATAAACATAGAAAGCAGCCACAGCCTGCTAAGCTCACCTCCTTGCGCAGCATTGTCACATGTTGCATATGTCAGTAAACAGGAATAGACTATAATCATTCTTCATAACAGATTCAGTCATGCGTAAAATGTATGTCAGAGACAGCATCCGAGGCATGTATTGTTGTTGTCATCCCAAAATGCATCATACATGCCAATATGGTTGATGTGGGCCATGTCAGTAAGCGGGAATAGACTTTAACCATTCTACCTAACCAAGTCACTCATGCGAAAAATGTAGGTCAGAGACAGCATCCGAAGGATGCATTGTTGTTGTCATCCCAAAATGCATCACGCATACCAATATGGTTGATGTGGGCCATGTCAGTAAGCGGGAATGGACTTTGACCATTCTGCCTAACCAAGTCTTTCATGTGTAAAATGTAGGTTAGAGACAGCATCCGAAGCATGCATTGTGGTTGTCATCCCAAAATGCATCACATATACCAATATGGTTGATGTGGGCCATGTCAGTAAGCGGGAATGGACTTTAACCATTCTGCATAACCAAGTCGCTCATGCGTAAAATGTAGGTCAGAGACAGCATCCGAAGCATGCATTGTTGTTGTCATCCCAAAATGCATCATACATACAAATATGGTTGATATGGGCCTGGTCAGGAGGCGGGAATGGACTTTAACCATTCTGCCTAACCAAGTCGTTCATGTGTAAAATGTAGGTCAGAGACAGCATCCGAAGCATGCATTGTGGTTGTCATCCCAAAATGCATCATGCATACCAATATGGTTGATGTGGGCCTTGTCAATAAGCGGGAATGGACTTTAACCACTCTACCTAACCAAGTCACTCATGCGTTAAATG
>MJUU01066607.1:27624-46288 GCA_002080025.1 Modiolus philippinarum
CTGGTAGTTTCTGAGAAGAAGATCTTTGAATGTGTTTTCCCATAGGGTCCAATGTTAAAACTATGTTCCCCGCTGGCGGCCATCTTGGATTAAGTACCGACCTGCGGGATACCTTTTTTGGAAGGGACCATCTAAGGAACATTGTGACCAAGTTTGGTTATAACTGGACTGATAGTTTCTGAGAAGAAGATCTTTGAAGGTCTTTCCCATAGGGTCCAATGTTAAAACTATATTCCCCGCTGGCGGCCATCTTGGATGAGGTACGGACCTGACTGATACCTGTTTTGGATGGGACCATCTAAGAACTATTGAGACTAAGTTTGGTTATAATTGGGCTGGTAGTTTCTGAGAAGAAGATCTTTGAATGTGTTTTCCCATAGGGTCCAATGTTAAAACTTTGTTCCCCGCTGGCGGCCATCTTGGATTAAGTACGGACCTGCAGGATACCTTTTATGGAAGGGACCATCTAAGGAACATTGTGACTAAGTTTGATTATAATTGGACTGATAGTTTCTGAGAAGAAGATCTTTGAATGTCTTTCCCATAAGGTCCAATGTTTAAACTATGTTCCCCGCTGGCGGCCATCTTGGATGAGGTACAGACCTGCCGGATACCTTTTTTGGATGGGACCATCTAAGAACCATTGTGACTAAGTTTGGTTATAATTGGGCTGGTGGTTTCTGAGAAGAAGATCTCTGAATGTGTTTTCCCATAGGGTCCAATGTTAAAACTATGTTCCCCGCTGGCGGCCATTTTGGATTAGGTAGGGACATGCCGGATACAATTTTTAAAGGGGACCACTCAAGGACTATTGTGACCAAGTTTGGTTCCAATTGGCCCAGTGGTTTCAGAGGAGAAGATCTTTGAATGAAAAGTTTACCCTGGACGGACGGACGACGGACGCTAGTGCCAAGTGATGGCAAAAGCTCACCCTGGCATAGCCAGGTGAGCTAAAAAGGCACAAAGTCTTTAAACAGGAAGTGGAGATCTGAAATGGCCAAATAGGGGAGGCGCAGTATAGGACCCCATACTGATGCACCATACCAAATATCAAGTGGCAGTCATGTTTAGTTGCTGAGAAAAATGGGACGAAAAAGACAACTTTGAACATGAAAGTAAAAAGGGCACAAAGTCGGTAAACAGGAAGTAGTGATTCAATATTGCAGAAAAGGGGAGGCGCAGTATAGGACCCCATACTGATGCACCATACCAAATATCAAGTGGCTGTTATGTGTAGTTTCTGAGAAAAATGAGACGAAAATATGTGTGACAGACAGATGGAGTGATGGAATGACAGATGGACAGACGTAAAACAGTATACCCCCTCCTTTGGAGCAGGGGTAAAATTATTGCAGTCATAAAAACTTCAACATGAGGGTAAACCTAATACTATCCCGCCTTTTTTTCCATGATCAGTAAAGCATGAAGTTGGTAGCCTGGATACATTTTTATTATGATTTTTGTTTAATTATACCCTAATGTGTATTCATATAAAGTTTCATGAAAATAGCATACAACCTTCACAGAAAAAACTTTGACCTCATACATCCCCCTTTTTTCCATGATCAGTGAGGCATGAAGTTGGTAGCATGGATAAATTTTTATTTTGATTTTTGTTAAATGTATCCCACATTGTATCTACATATGTATATCAAGTTTCATGATAATACATACATCTTTCATTGGCGGATCCAAGGAGGGGCAGCTGGAATCCAACCTTTTTTTCGGACAATTTTGTATTCTTTTATAAATATCCTGATATTTTATGAAAAGATTTTGCACCTCGCTCCGCTTAGTGAAATTTCCTTTCCCTTCTTAATTGGAACCCCTTTTTCAAATTTACTGAATCCGCACCTACATCCTTCACAGAAAAACTTCAACCTGAGGGTAAACCTAACTTGGGACGGAACGACAGATGGACAGACGAACAAAAAGATGGAGAGTCACACCCAAACACTATATACCCCCTACTATCGTAGGCGGGACATAACAAAAATATCAACAATATTTACACAAAATCTTAACAAAACCTGTTTTGATTTTTGTAAAAATGATCTACAGTTACTTTTCTCTTCTCTCAATAGTTTTAATTCTTTTTTTTTATTTACAATATGTGGGTACATTTTCTATATATTCTAAAGCATATATAAAAATACATGCCACCTGTAAAAACAAACTACATAAGTTCACAATGCAAAAAGATTGACACATAATGTATGCTTCATACATGTATTTAACTTTTATCTTCCCTATTTAACAATTTATACAACATACCAATATTATCAACTATTCATGGTAACTTTATAAACTGTGTAAAATGGTAAAAGTACACATGCACTTGCATTTAAACCTAGCCAATCAACTTAATAAAAGATTGTAACTTATGTAGATTTAAATGATTACATTTGATATAGAACATCTCCAGAACATCTACATCTATTTCTCTAATTTCTATCCACTTTTCAAATTTCCTGAATGGTGTGGAAACGTTTGTTCTTCTCTCTAGGGAGGAGAACAAGATTAGAGAAATTTCCCACAAAATCTATTTGGAATACAATCCTTGGTGTTTTTCATCCAGTCATTAGAGAAAGAGTTTCAACAAATTAAAGACTTCAATTATGAAATTTCTCACATCTTGTTAAATAAAGTTTAAAATGTGTGAAAGTTTGGCAAGCCTCACTTTAAAAAAATTGCAAAATTTATTTAAATGGATGTGAGAAATTTCATAATCAACTAGTTCTAGTCATGGAAACTATATATTTAGACTCAATCAAAACTAACCTAGTTTGATTTTTGCACTAAATGAATATTTTTCCTACAACATTTATTTCACATTTTTATTGTTAGTATTAGACCTTGTTAAATATACAACAGCCTATCTAGAAATCCATGTTACTGGAAAAAAAATACAAAACTAAAAAAATACAACACTTTGTAATGTAAATATATTGTCATGTTATGAACGCTACACAAACTATGTATACATAACGATATGATACCTCCATTGTATATCTACTCATTTTTACCGAAAAATTTACACACCTAAACTGTTCATAACATTTTCATAGATGTAGATGTCAAGAAGAATAAATCAAATAAATAAAAAGAAACAAATCCAGTGAAAATTAAACATGCTAATAATTTTAGGTACTGTGTAAATTACAATAATGATATATGGCCCTACATAGCTCATAAATGAAATAAAACACAAAATCCGTTTAAATTCATTAAAGTGAAAATTCTCATACAATGCTCTTCTTTTGCCCTGTTAACAAACCAAATAATATTTTTTTGAACAAATGTAATGTACAATAGCAAATTATCTGAAATTTATATTTGCATATATCATACATTCTTTGCAAAAATAAACTTTGTAAATTACTGAATCCCCAAATTGAGGTATAAAATTAACATGATTAACAAACATCCAGTATAGACTGTCACCTACTACTAGCAACGAGTGTTCCATGTTCACTTTTACTTGCTACAAAATCCAATCCATGGGACATATCATTATAAAATTGTCTATAGCTGAGTTAGAAATTTCCAATTGTAATTGTTCAAAGATTTATAAATGTTTATTTTTTTAAATATAACTTGAGCAGTATTGGTAGATTTTTTCAAAATAAGTAAACTGAAATCCTTGACATTTACCCCATTTCCTTTCTTTTTCATGCCAATATACAACTCACTCTTATACCCACTTTCTCTATTATTTCTAAAACTAGAATTCCTTCTAAAAAACATAAATATGATGAATTCTTAACATCAATTTCCATGGAAACAAGATGGGTGACCCAATATTTTGTCATTTTTGGAATCCTTTATACTCATTTTTCAACATATCCTATATGAAAAAGACTATACCCCTATAACAAGAATCTGTTAGATATGTCCTTAATCATGTTAATGGGTAGGCAATATTGGAAATGTTTTAGCAACATGTACTATGATTTTTTTATAGATTTTTCTGAGAGTTAGAAAAATGACATTAACCAATCAGCTACCAAATAGATCTCATATAAGTTGACTGTTTCATGGTGTCAGGTGTGCAGCATCTGATGATGCCTCAAGCTTTTGTGGAAGTTCACACTGCTAGTGCTTTAGTTTTGTGGAGTTTTTGTTCATTCAGTATTTTGTTTTATAAGTCATGTTGTCTCTATTTGTGATTTATCTGTATTTTGTTATGTCTCTGGTTTTTCATTTTAGGTTTTCCTCTTTTTCTTCTGTTTTCATTCAGTATTTATTTGCCGATTAATAATGCATGAAATATAGGTCAAGGTGACTGAATTTTAATCAGGAATCTTATGATCATGACAATCCAAGGCTCATATACCAACCAATTATCAATCTTCATTGTATTCTAGTATCTCAGTTCTATCTGAACTCTGATGCAATTTTTAACTGAGTCACTCATGCATGAAAAGTAGGGCAAGACCTTATTTTTATACTAACATCAAGTACTATACAAGATGCAACAATGGACAAAAGTTCATCCATCTACGACTTGTGCTTCAAAAGATATAAAACTTGAATTTTGTGACAAACGAATGGACAAACTGATGAATGAACAGTTGAAATGCTAATTATCCCTACCAAAATAATGGCCTTCAGGGATAAAGTTAACCCAAAATACATTAGATTACATAATTAAAATGAGAAATACTGTCTTGTACTTGTGCTATTTTCTGAAAGTTTTGGTTGAGACAGTATTTCTAGTACGCTATGTATACTCTCCCAAGACATTGGTGGTTTTTCTTTCCATTTATAGGTGTTTTTATCTACTTCCTGCATATATTGTACTTTGATCTCCTCGTCATCATGGTCCACTTCCAGAATCTGTTAAAAAAGATAATTTGGTATCGTATTTCAATATAATTTTATAAAAAGTACTAGTAACTAACAAATACATCACATTTGCTGCATTACACTGGGCAACTGATCCAATTGAATGAACATTGTAGTTCTGTAGGCATTGTACACATTAGATAATAATTTAATTTTCTCTAATGATATGTGAAGTTCTTGTTTCAATTATAAAGAAGTTCTTGTTTCAATTATAAAGTACTATCGTCCAAATAAAATTCCAATTGCTCAACAGTGTCTGAGGAGTTTATAAGTTTTTCCATAGATTTCAATTTACATGTAACACTATGTTATTCTCTGCTGGCAGCTACTTTGGATTTGAGGTTGACAAGCCGAACACTATTGTAAAAGGGTGGGTCACCTAAAAACCATTGTTATCATGGTTGGCGCCAAATGCCTTCAGAGAAGATCTTTGGAAGTGTTTCAATAAGGTCCAATATTAAAAAATATTAAACCATTCTCCCTGCTGGCAGCCATCTTGGATAAATGTGGATATTCTGGATAACATTTTGGAAGGGAACAACCCAAGGACTATTTGTGACTAAGTTTGGTTGCAATTGGTATAGCAGTGTCTAAGCAGAAAATGTTGGGTTCAATGTTAAACTATTTTCCGTGCTGGCTACCATATTTGATTTGTTGCAGACATGACAGTCATTACAACTTATTTCCTGTTGGCGGCCATGTTGGATTAGATAGGCCTGCCACCATTTTTGAAGGGTACAAACATGACAAACGAAATGACTCTTGTTAATAGATTTGGTTGCAATTTGTTCCGCAGTGTGTGTGGAAAAGATGTTTAAATTAGTTTTCTTATACCAACTATTAATGTTATACAATGTTCCATGCTGGGGCCATCTTGAATTAGATGTGAACATGACAGACACTATTTTTTAAAGGAAGCATTAAGATCATATCTGATATCAATTGGACCAGTTGTGTCCAGTGTCAAAGGAGAAGGCCTTTGATCCTGTAAGGTCCTATTAAACCATGCTAGTAAGAGTCATCTTACATACAGACATGCTAGATATTATTTTCAAAGCTTAAGGGAACCAACCAAGGACTATCATGACTATCATGACTATTGTGACTAAGTTTAGTTCTAATTGGCTCTGTGGTTTCTGAGATATTTGAATGAAAATTCAACAAAGTGAAAATGGATGTGCAAATGCAAAATGATGGCAAAAGCTAACTATGCCATGTGAGCTTATAAAATGTTGTATCAGTGTATCAAAAAGTTTGTAGTTGGAGCTTACCTCAGCCACAAAGCTTTCTTTCTTTTTATTCTTTGAAGCTAGTTCAATTCTGATGTAATCACCTTCCTTGACACTGAGGTTCCTGAAAATTAAATTTAAGACATCCAAATAAGTTTTTGAGCAACGAATTTCAAAAAGAATAAAGTTTGCGAGTTCTATGTTTTGTAAAGATGTTTACTTTAAAATCAATATAAGAATGTGAAAGTTTTCCTCCAGAAATCAAAATTTAGCTATTTTTTATATTTAGCATGTTTATAAGATGTGTCATATTGACCTTTGATCTACTGACCCCTAATTGTCTTTCAGACATCTGAAGCTTTCATTAAGTTTCATTCAATTTGATTCAAATCAATATAATTCAGCAGTTGTAAACATTGTCATGATCGTACATGTACATCTCTGGTATTTTTTTATGTCTGGAAACCAACTTTCAAATCAACATGACCAATGAACAGATTGTGTACATAGTGACCTGTGACCACACATTTTGTGGCCAACAACTTGCATACAAAGTTTGATGACATTACTTACATGATGTCTGGATGTTACACAGTCAGGGGCAATGGGGCATCATCAAGCAGTTATTTTTTTTAAAAGAGCATTTTCAGTTACATGTACCAGCATTTTTATGAAATAGCTAAATTTTCTGTCATTTCTGAGTGAAGTAAAAATTGTGAGCTTAATAATCTTTTTCTAATCATTGTTGTATTTATCATATTTTCCCTCTCTATAATTCAAAAGCCATTACATAAACACCTTCAGGAACCTGGTATGCAGAGATGTTGAAGTAAGGCCACTGAGGGACTTTGAATATACGTTAAATATCAATTACTGGACGATATTCTTACCATAGCTCCTCAATGATTACTGTAAACCAATTTATTTTCGTGAGAGATTTATTTTCGAGACTTTCGAGTGAGTGAAAATATCACGAAAATAAATCGTCGCAAATAGTTCTTATCCTTATATAAATGCATATAACACATGTATAAACAGAAATAGAAAAGCGTGAGAATTAATCTCTGCAAACTTCACCAGTAGAACGCAAAATAAAGTATCCACAAAAATAAGCTGGTTAACAGTATCTAGATGATTTGTTTAACTAGACATGCTAGATGTATATGAACATGATATATTGTTAGAATTTCATTGAAAACATGTTATTCTGTCTTTGATTCTTTGTAACAAATCTTCAACCATATTGAAATGCAAAAGTGAAATAGCCCAATTTTAGTTACATGTTTTTCACAATGGGAGATACATGTTGTACTGTCCAGAAATTATATGCCATAATATAAAATGTATCACATGAAGAGACATAAATTTTAGGGTGCCTAAACTGTGCATGAAAATTGGAACTTGCCATTGAAATGTGGTACAAATGATTTTGAATAGTTCATTGATAAATCAAATTTAAGCAAAAATTTATGCTGCAAGTGTGAAAATTTTTTCACTTTTTGAAAAAAATCTTATTTTATTTAGCAGTCAGGGGCGTTACTTGAGCAAGTGATTTTAGAATCACTTATTAACACGATTAACAATGATTAAAGTGATCANGACTTTTAACAGCTGTTAATATTGAATTAAGTGGTCTACAACTTGCATCATTATCACATCAAGATTTATCACATGATGATGCTTGTAATTTGGTTTCATGTGGTCTGTTAGGGTGAACAGTGTGCCTGTAATAGGGAAGCCTGTTTTGGAGCAAATATACTGCATATTTCAAAGCTTACTTGTATAAGTATAAAGTTTTTACTTATAGAGGTAAACATAATTTTTACTGCTTCAGGTAAATAAAATTGACTTTAGTAAGTGAAATGATTTCACTTTATCCAGTTGGATCTCTGACTGTCAATGATTGCTGTAAACCAATTTATTTTCGTGAGCGATTTATTTTCGAGACTTTCGAGTTAGTGAAAATATCACGAAAATAAATCGTCGCAAATAGTTATTTTTCTTATATAAATGCATATAACACATGTATAAACAGAAATAGAAAAGCGTGAGAATTAATCTCTGCAAACTTCAACAGCAGAACGCAAAATAAAGTATCCACAAAAATAAGCTGGTTTACAGTATCTGGATGATTTGTTAAACTAGACATGCTAGACATGCTAGATGTATATGAACATGATATATTGTTAGAATTTCATTGAAAACATGTGATTCTGTCTTTGATTCTTTGTAACAAATCTTCAACCATATTGAAATGCAAAAGTGAAATAGCCCAATTTTAGTTACATGTTTTTCACAAAGGGAGATACATGTTGTACTGTCCAGAAATTATATGCCATAACATAAAATGTATCACATGAAGAGACATAAATTTTAGGGTGCCTAAACTTTGCATTCAACTTGCGCATACATGTATATGATGAAAATTGGAACTTGCCATTGAAATGGGGTACAAATGATTTTGAATAGTTCATTGATAAATCAAATTTAAGCAAAATTTATGCTGCAAGTGTGAAAATTTTTTCACTTTTTGAAAAAAATCTTATTTTATTTAGCAGTCAGGGGCGTTACTTGAGCAAGTGATTTTAGAATCACTTATTAACACGATTAACAATGATTAAAGTGATCAAAGCAGAAAATTCTGATGTAATTTGATACTCCATTTTCTACATTTTTTTTTAAATCACTTAAATTGAGTAATAATAGAAGAAAACATTTGATCACTTATGAAAGTAATTTAAACTTGTTTTCTTGATTATTTACTGAATCTAGATTTCTTGGGATTAAAAATTTACTGATTTTACAAGAAAAAAAATAGCAATACATGTTAAACCTCTCTTTTCAAATACTTTTCTGTTTTTACTGCTTATTGAAAATCAGCATTATTTGAAATATTTGGTACAAAATGTAAATGAGAGCAAATCAGTCCAGTTTGAAATTCTAAAAGTGTATATTATACAACTTAGAATTGTTATACTTAGTCTTAAGCACAGAATAGATCATGAGTAATTCATTATAGAACAAGATGTGTTTGTGAAACACTACATATGCCCCCAGATTCTACAGTAAAATATATGAAAATACCCAATTTTGCCCCTTTTTGACCTCTGTGACCTTGACCTTTGACCTAATTTAATTGCATATTTATGTTCCTCTTGACAATACCTATACACTTGCTAAGTAGTAAAAGACTATTTTACATTGTTAAAAAATTACCATAAAACACCAAATTTAACCCCTTTATTCTGAAACAGATGAAGCCCATTTGGGCCTCTTGTTAATTGGAATGGNTTAAAGTGTTAAATGTATTTGTTTAAGCATGCTATAAGAAACCTACAGAAAAAATACTGCATCAAGATCAGACAAAAAATTAAAAAAAATTTTTTTTTTCATTTGTGCCCCTTTGGGCCTCTTGTTTCTCAAAAACGGTAAATGCTACCTCAAATTTGTCTGCATACTACAGTAGCGCAATTTTGTTAGCAATAACATAAAACAAACCCCGTCTCAATAAGATAAATAATAAGGATTCTACAGTCAAATATGTGATAACAGCCAATTTCATCCCTTTTTGACCTCTGTGACCTTGACCTTTGACCTGACCTAAATTTTTTGCATATTAATGTTCCTCTTGACTAGACCTATACACTTGCCAAGTATGTAAAATCTATCTTACATGGTTCAAAAGTTATAGCCAAGGTTAAAGTTTCGGACACACAGACAGATACACAGACACACAGACAACCAGACACACAGACAGGACAAAAACAATATGCCACCGATCCTCGATCTGGGGGCATAAAAATTTCAGAGAGGGTTTTTAAAGCTTCCAGGCAGTAACTTAGTGGCCATGCCCACTCTTGAAATTAATATATAATAAAAATTAGATAACCATGATATTACCGATCTATAAGCAACAAATTACAGAAAAAGTTGTCATTATATGGAAAGTTAATGAAATTTGCATTTAAAGATCAAAGGAAAGGTCTTAATCACTTAGAAAGGTGATTACTGAAACTTAATAATTATTCAAATAAGTGATTCCTGACTGTTCAGGGGAGATAATTCTAAAGGAATAATAAGAGGAAAATCACATTTTCACAGTTTTCTCAAAAATATGATTGGTGACCACAATTTTTTATTTCATATTTCCAAAGTTATTTCTTTAACAGTTTATTCTACATTTTCACCAAAATCTTTTCGTATTAAAAACTAGAGTAATGACTGTCGGAAATGACAGTGATCCCCGCACCCCCTGTTTGACACAGAAAACAGCTATAGACCCTGGGTATAATTTTTCAGAACAGTTTTGAAATTAAACTATTGACAGTCACTATTTTTACCATAAGGACAAAATGAAGGAATTAAAGAATATACATTGTACGGTTGTTAGGCAGAATTCCAAAAAATATGTAGTCTTTGAAACTTCCAGGAATTTTATTAAACTTGGAATCATATATTTTGAAAATCAAATTGGTGAAATGTTTCTTCTAATTCTAACTAATTTTTTAACTATGGTTTCAATGCAGAATTCCAAAAATTAGTGGTCTTTGACAATTTCAGGAAATTTACCAAATTTGGAATCAATTATTTTGGAAATCCAATTGGTGAAAATGATTGACCTTATCAAAACAAATGCTAACAGTTTGGTTGCTAGGTAGAATTCCAAAAAATATGTGGTCTTTGACACTTTCAGGAAATTTACCAAAATCGGAATCAAATTTTTGAAATTCAATTGGTGAAAATGATTGCCATTATGGAAACAAACCCTAAAAGCATGGTTGCTAGGCAGAATTCCAAAAAATACTTGGTCTTTGACACTTTCAGAAAATTTACCAAAATTGGAATCAAATATTTTTGAAATCAACTGGTGAAAATGATTGCCCTAATAGAAATAAATCCTAACAGAATTGTTGCAAGGTAGAATTCCAAAAAATAAGTGATCTTTGACACTTTCAGGAAATTTACCAAAATTGGAATCAAATATTTTTCAAATTCAATTGGTGAAAATGATTGCCCTAATGGAAACAAATCCTAACAGTTTGGTTGCTAGGTAGAATTCCAAAAAATATGTGGTCTTTGACACTTTCAGGAAATTTACCAAAAATTGGAATCAAATATTTTTGAAATTCAACTGGTGAAAATGATTGCCTTAATGGAAATAAATCCTAACAGAATTGTTGCAAGGTAGAATTCCGAAAAAATAGTGGTCTTTGACACTTTCAGGAAATTTACCAAAATTGGAATCAAATATTTTTGAAATTCAATTGGAGAAAATGTTTGACCTAATGGAAACAAATCCTAACAGTATTGTTGCTATGTAGAATTCCAAAAAATAAGTGGTCTTTGACACTTTCAGGAAATTTATCAAAATCAAATATTTTTGAAATCCAATTGGTGAAAATGATTAACCTTATAAAACAAATGCTAAAAGTATGGTTGCTAGGTAGAATTCCAAAAAATAAGTGGTCTTTGAGACTTTCAGGATATTTACCAAAATTGGAATCACATTTTCAAATTCTAAGATTTCAGAATTTTTATTTTTTTCCAAATACGTGCCAAAATATAAGATTATATGCCAAAATGTCCAAAAATATCAGTCATTGGAATTTTCAGGAAATTTACCAAAGTTGAAACTGGAATCAAAATTCTGAAAGCTTATTGCACATCTACAGACTATATGCAACAATTCTGCAACAAAATTAAATATCCAAAAATGTAGGATGAGTTTGCGATGCATGCCATATGTGTCACAATCCACATTTTGGGGTCTTTGTCAAATCGACATCTTGGGGCCTCTTGTTTGCATCAAGATAAATATCAAAAATCCAAAAGCTTATTGCGCATCTACAGACCATATGCAACAATTCTACAACAAAATTAAAACCCTAAATCCAAAAATGTAGGAGGAGTTCGCGTCGCATGCCACATGTGTCAAAATGGACAACTTGGGGCCTCTTGTTTGCACCAAGACCACTATCAAAAATCCGAAAGCTTATTGTAAATCTGCAGCATATATGCAACAGTTCTATAACAAAATTAAAACCCTAAATCCAAAAATGTAGGAGTTCGCGTCGCAAGGATGTGTGACGGACGGACGGACGGACGAGGCCAACGACAATATCCCTGAACTTTCATTCAAAAGTGCGGGGATAATTATAAAATAGTACATGTATTTTCTCCCTATATCAAGCTACAAAATGTATATACAGATATACATATGTAGACTATATTAAAAAGCTCAAAATCTTGCTATTTTTGGAAGCTTCTATCAGAAAAACTAGTTCAAAGACCTATTGAATTTTTACTAAAAATTTGAAGTGCATTTAATAAACTTTCAATCACAGAAAAATAAGAAATATCTATCAATTTGTTTTTAGTATCCCAAACCACTTTCATGGCCTTAATCCTTAACATATAAGACTTTAGACATATCATCATTGATCTAAAAAGCAATAACACATACAAATGTACATTGTAGTTCGTGAAGCTTATCATTTAAAAGACTGACCTATCTGACAACCCATCATTGTCTTGTTCGCTGATACAAGTAACTGACAACCGATTGGAATCAATTTCTTTACTCTCCTCATGCTCCTCTTCATCATGTTCATTGTAAGTTATTTCATACTCAACATCAGAGTCTTGCTCCTGACTTTTAACTGTAGTTTTATTTTGTTTTGAACTAAATTCAGAATTAGAGTTTTGTTTCTCATCTTTCCCATCGTTAAATTCAATACAAGTACTTTTGATTTTCGATCGGTTTTTAATTGGTGATGATGGCTTTGTTTTGTGTTTACCACGACCACTCTTACTCCTGAAATTACATGGAACATCTTTTATATCAATTCCGATTTTTTTGTTTTGTTTTTTGTTTCTAATCTTTCGTCTTTTGTGAGCTTTGGGCACTAATTCATCTGACTTTCTTTTATTTCTTTCAAAATTAATGCTGCTCTGATCAGGTTGATCAAGACTTTGTAACAATTGCTCACTTTCTGTTTTGACTTTTGTGTCTAAATTTTGTATATCAAATGTTGTTTTATCATTTTCTTTGCTGGTATCTGATAGCTCATATATTTCTTCATCTTTAATTTTAATTCTTTCAAGCTGAACAAACGGTTCCATGTCAATATTTGATGAACTGGAAACTTGTGGATTTGTATTTGGGGACATTAAGTTTCCACCTAATACATTTGCAATTCCTTTATTCTGTCCTGCGTCCATCAATTGTTTATTTTGAAAGTGTTCAGGCATGACTAAAAATTGAAAATTGCTGTCCAGAGACAAGACACCAACACTGACATCTGAATGAGGGGATGATGATGGCTGTTGACTGAGAAAACAACTGATTTGGTCCTTGATCTCTTCAAGGTGGGTGAGAATGATGCGGTTTGCCAAAAGTATGGTCGAAAACGAGCCACAGAACTTGAATTTACCATCGTGTTTGTCATGAACGATTTTGACATCAGTCCCACTGTGTAATTTCTTGAAAAGGTCACTGCTTGGATTTGAAAGAAATGGTCCTAATGTGTCATTTAAACGTTCAGACAGTTCTGTCTTTGTGTTTTCAAATACACAACCCATTTTCAAATGCTTAGGAGAGTCTTTGTGTAGGGGAACGAAACTACAAAAATGTTTCTGAAAAGCTTCCCGTAGAATGATGAGGCTCCTCACGGGGAACCACGTATCAAATAATCAACTTTTTGGTGGAATAGTCAAATAATCATGAAGGGTCTTATAATCAAATAATCATCGAAAAATACAAATGAAATAATCACAAATACGAAAAAGGTAGGAAATTGGGTAAATGTCAAGGAGACAACATACCATATCCAGGTTAAAACGGCACGAAACAAAGAACTATGGGTTACCGTTCGGTCTTCAACACAGTGAGGTAACAAGCCCTAAATGGCCCAAAAGGGTAAAAAAGTGAATAAATCAAGGGAAACAAACCACATCCAATAACCCAAATACCAAGAAACTAAAATTTTATAAGAAGACAAGGACAAGCCAATGACCAACATATTCCCGACTTGGGACAGGCGCAAAAATTGCGGTGGGGTTAAACTCGTTTTCTTGGATCCAAACCCTCCCCCTATGTGTGGTGGTTAAATATTGAAAGGGGTGATTGAAAATGTTATTTATGTGACATAAATAATATAGGCGATGAATATCATTTTATTATGGAATGACCCAGTTTTATAGAGGAGCGAAAACAATACATATCAAAAATATATTATTCTAAACCAAATACTCTAAAATTTAGCTCATTACTTACAAATAACCATATCTCAGTTTTTAAGAAATTGTGTAAATTTATCAGGATTATTAATAATACTGTTAGTTCTCCAGGATGAATTGTAAACTGTTATTTTCTTGTAATTTATTGTTGCTTAAATGTATTAGTATGATGTATCTTAAACTTTAACACTACCATTCGAAATTTATACTGAAATTGTATATGTAAAAATGTTGTAATTTCTCTTCACCTTTGTAAATTTGGTTTGTGAGAATAAAGTATCTGTAACTGTGAATGGCTAAAAAATAAATACACAAAAAGACTCACAGTAAAAATTAAACTAGAAAAAAGTCCAACTTATCAAAACTTATCTCTTATAATCAGAGTATCAAATTAAATGTGTAGAATGACCAGAAACAGTATTTTTTAATGTCTCTGGAATATTAACACACTAGGAATACCAACTACTCGAATTGTCTGATGTCCAATGAATCTACACCGAATTCTTCTGCAGCTATGGTACCCGTTGAGGGGCAACAGAAAAAAATATAATAATAAAACATAAACCATTTGCACCATAGAGGTATGGGATCTGAACTTGTTGCAGATTCCATTTTCGTGTTTTGAAGACGTGGTTGTTTGAGCATAATAGCCATTTCTAGTAAAACTTTTTGATTATAGCAGACTTGTCGACTTTAGATAAGCCTATTAGTGTTATTATTACCACCATCTTCAGCCACAAACTGGTATTACAGGATATTCAAATTGATTACTAAGTGTCTTTATTTAAATGAAAGCCACGCCATTGCTGATGTCTTTCTTCCTCATTTATGTATGCCCCTGCTGTACATGTAATTATTATAACCAATTACCTCGACTTAAACAATGACAAATTACAAATTCTAATATGAGTTGCCTCAAACATTTTGATACTACTAGAGATGTAGAAAAAAAAGTTTGCACAATAAGTAACAAAGATGACACGAAAGATGATTATGGAGCAGGGTGGCCGAGTGGTTAAGACATTGGACTTTCACCAAACATGGCCGACACCACTTTGGGTTCGAATCCCGCACGTGTCAAGGTTTCAAAGCACCTATCCTAGCTCGGAGGTTTCACCTATTTTCCAGCTAAGAACTTCAGGCCTTTTCCTCCAAAAGCCTAGCGACCACAATTACTAAAAGGTCGTTAATCTCGCCGTCGGTTTGAAAACTCGTATAGAGCTTATGTTCATTGTAGACTTGTTACGGGTAAAGGCTCATAATTTTCAACGTTAATTAAAACTTACCTTCACCTTTACATTTTGTCATTGTGACGGTATGAAAAAAGACGACCATGCCTGCACGGTGGCGTCGAATTGTCCGGCTTAGTGAATGAGATGGGAAATGGCAGTTCATTTTGTAACCCGAATTTCAGACTTCTTGTGTAAAATACCAAAGACAGAAATTCTAAATAATCACAAAACAAATGATCGTTTTCCTTTGGTATCAATGTTAATTGGAAAAACAACAAGCTGCCTTGTATCCCAGACTGGGTACCTTAGCTACAAAAAATGCCCTTACAAATAGAGACACGTGTGCGGCAATGTCGCTTCTGTCGAAATGCAAAACAAAATCCTTCTAATTAAGCACCTGACTACGTTACTGTCTGCAGCCAAAGATTGCCTTAACTATATATTCTGATAAAGTAAACTCAACAAGTGGTGTTAATCAGATGCGAGCATGGGTTTCTAAAGAAGGGTTAGAATATTAAGCTGAACTGAACTACTGCAACGCTAATGAAATATGATTTTCTACTACTCAGTGACATTTGCTTACTCTTGCGGAGGACCTTATGATATCAAAAGTTTTTGCAGGGTTCAGTGCCTCGGAATTCCACACACTATTAAAAAGGAGAAAATAATATCATAGGTGGTAATAGGTAAAGTAAGTGAAACCGAACTGTCAGAAGAAACAAAAACAGTCCAAAGGCAACGATAACAACGGAAACGCAAGAAATAAATACCCCGAATAAGTATCTAGAACAAAAAGAAAAATGGGGACACTTATAAAGATGAACAACACCGACCCAATTAAACTGTAGGAGTTTATGTTTTTACCTGCTGGATGGTAACAACGTTTGATCTCCTCGGACAAGTGAATGGTGATCAGACAACCCTTCTTGGCTGCCCTTTTTTCCCCAAGAATACTTCGCGAAGATGAAAGTGAATGGTTAGATGTTCTTCTCGCAGGTCGATGGGGCGACCGTCTTCATCATTGAGTTACTTATGCATGATATTGATCGTCCCGTCAGGGTCAAGGACTTTGAAGGATCTTCATGCCATATCAACGCAGGGCAGAGTTGGCGTAATATGTCAGTCCTGAATGAAAATGTCGTAGGACTGTCATAGCATGATTGTCAGTCCCATGTCTGACAGCAATTTGGATTTTTTTGTAACGTCCATAATGCAGAGGACTGTCTGGAAATCTTCAGGACTGGCATATTATTTTGTTCTGTCAGTCCTGTGACTGGCAAAAAAAGTTTTCGCGAAATCTGGAACGGTTGATAAAAAACTGAACGGTGGACTACTAGAAACTATTGACGTAACTACCAAAAAATAATGTCGCTGTTTATTATGATACGTTCACTCTCCCTGCAGCCGTTTGTGGATCTGTCATAATTGTTTATTTTTACAACCAAACCCCAGCACTGTTATCGACCCAATAGCTCCTGGCTTGCGTGGCTGTTACCTCAGAGTCGCTCAGTTTGCATCGGTGGTGACCTTATTCTTTGTTTGTTGGGCTTTAACTTTCGCTGATCTCATTTAGATACCGTCGATGTAAAAAAAAACGATGTTCAAGAAAATGGGAACTGACCAGTGGCAACGGTTGTCGGGTGAGTAGATAGTTTCTGGCTTCATGAATGTAAGGAATGTAGAAGAACATCTCCAGGTTCAACAAGGCAATCTCACTGTTCTTGTCCTCATGCAGTTGCAGGGGTGGGTTCACTGGGTTGTACCATATAAGGATTCAGCTTCCGGTTTCGGATAAGATGAATGAAAATCCCACTATGCGGGCTCCGTATTGTCGACGTTCCGCCTTGGTGGGCTCTATCGCGCTACAAATCCGGTGCTATAATCACCGGCATCAGCAGTCCAATCTTTGAACCACAACTGGTCGAGTTCCTGCGATTTGGAGGTCGTAAAGGTAGGCGAGTATTTTAGCATAGTAGCTGCTACTCATGGATCGTTTAGGTGGTCGATGTACTGACAGAAAAGTTTGTAGAGGTACATGGCACCATTGAGAGCGAGTGCCACCAAATCTGAACCATCTTCGGTGGATCCATCGTTCTTTGACGCTTACCTTTGAACAAGAGGTAGCTTTCGGTAGGATGAAAGAATTCACGCTTGGTCTTGATGTTGCTGTAGATTTTGGCACCGGCGTTGTTGAGCTTGACCAAGTCCCGCCAAACAGGAAGTTGATATCATAAGGTGACCAAAATGGGAGACGACGCATTCCCCCTATATATAAAGTCAATTACCAATTTTGAAATTAATCAGCCCAGCAGTAGCTGAGAAAAGTGCGACGAAAATTTTCATTATTTATAGACTCTCTTTTAAGAAGCACATCGAGTACAAAACCAAAAGTACGAAGCTTTGTGGCACAGATAGACAGACAAAATGTGTAAATTGGTCTGACAGTTTTCAAATGTGTATAACCGACAGACAGACGCAAAATGAGCTTTATGGACGAATAAATGTATACTGGAATCCATTGACATACAATCACTTGTTGTATCTATATATCCATATACTGCTGAGTTGATTACAAATAAAATACTCAATAAATGTTAAGATTTTATTGTTTGGCGAAGAGTGCACACGACTGGACTGGTAAAAATTGGCCGCCGCAACTGGCAGGCCCATTATTAAACATTATTCAATCATTATATTCATTAATCCTTATTCATTATATTCATTAATCCTTATTCATTATATTTGTTAGTCCTTATTCATTATATTCATTAATCCTTATTCATATATTCATTAATCATTATTCATTATATTCATTAGTCCTTATTCATTATTGACCATTAACGGAGTGTGGCTACTGGTCCTGGGAACAGAGACTCAGTAAACCAATTAAACAGAGAAAATGGTCCATTAAACATTCGTTCTACTGTTGTGTCGCTAACTGACGCCTTCATAGTACTGTGTTAGTTTCTTTTCCAGTCGTGGCAGTATACGCGCATGTCTTGTGTCTAGTTACAACCTGCAAAATACAGAAAACAAAGACAGCAGTACCCGAAAAATCATGGGAGGGTTGAGGCGGGATTTTGATACATTTTTTGTGCAAATTCGGTGTAATTTCAT
>MJUU01066607.1:52827-64594 GCA_002080025.1 Modiolus philippinarum
CTATATATAAAGTCAAATACCAAATTTGAAATTAATCGGCCCAGCAGTAGCTGAGAAAAGTGCGACGAAAATTTTCACTATGTTCAATAAAGGGAAAATGGCCAAGTCCTGTCAAACAGGAAGTTGATATCATAAGGTGACCAAAATAGGAGACGACGCATTCCCCCTATATATAAAGTCAAATACCAAATTTGAAATTAATCAGCCCAGCAGTAGTTGAGAAAAGTGCAACGAAAATTTTCACTATGTTCAATAAAGGGGAAAATGGCCAAGTCCCGCCAAACAGGAAGTTGATATCATAGGGCAGCCAAAATGGCAGACGACGCATCCCCTATAGATATAAAGTGAAACACCAAATTTGAAACAAATCGGCCCAGCAGCAGCTGAGAAAAGTGCGACGAACTTCGGACGGACGGCCGGAAGGACGGAAGGACGGACGGACGGACAGACAAGGGTATTCCAATATACCACCCACTCACGAGTGGGGGTATAATTTACAAAAATTTAGATATTGTAAGGTTCCAAAAATAATCGGCTTTCGGGTCAGTACCGAAGTACTGACTACTGGGCTGGTGAATACCCTCGGGGACTAACAGTCCACCAGCAGTGGCATCGACCCAGTGGTAACAAATAACTAAATACCGAAGTTACTATGAATTTATTTTCTGCATATGCGCATTTCGACAACTTATGTCTCTTCAGTGATCTATGAAGTTGTTACCACCGACTTGAGGACCTTTGCGACGTCTCTGTCTAGCCCAATATTTGCGAGTCGATGCTGTATATTGCTGGTCTTCGTGGCAACCTTTACTTGTTGCAACTCTTTAGCACGCGCTTGGGGTGGTTGTCCTGATAAACGCTATTTGTTTATAACATTATAACATCGAACGCTGTTGAACGTTCCTACGCGTTTTAGCGAACGCGTTTGAACGCCCTAAGCGTCTAAACAAACTCCTCCAAACGCACCTAAGTGTTTGAACTAACGACTTCAAACGCCCTTGAGAGTTTAAGCGAACACTCCTAAGCGTTTGAGCTAACGCCTTAGACTTCCCTTAGGCGTTTGATGTGTGTCATGCATTTGTCTTCACCTCGACAGAACGGTTACAAACACAAACACAAATGGGCTGTCCTCACATTACTCTTTACAGCAACGGTTTAAGATGTCTCGTTCATATGTGTTTACTTGGACGACATGAGTGCTCGAACTTGAGGCCTCTGACTGTCTTCACACTAGTCTGATAGCTTAGTGGTTTTAGTGGTTTCAAGTATTTGGGATGTTAGGAGCATTTGTTTTCACCCAGACGACAGGGCCGCGAACACTGGCCCCAGACTGCTTTCACACTTCACTGCGGTTTAGCTAGGGTGTTTCGTGTAAAAAGTGATTGCTAGTATTTCCTGTGAAGTGTCTCCGGTCAATACGTTGTGAGAACATTTAAGTGCAACATTTGCAACAGCGGAAACGTGGAATAAGTTTGTGGGAGGAAAGCACACGTTCCCACTCGAACTTGCAATCTCATGTAGGTACTGGAGTATAGGATTCTAGAGGATTTAACTCTTGCTGGTTCTCTAAATTCTTCAAAGTGATCCATTCTTTATCTCAGTCATGCCTGAAGAAGCTAATGAAGTTTTTGGTCTTTCGGATCGATTGCCGGGCAGCGCTTGAAGTAATTCTGACACAGGTAGAAGAAGTCGACATGGTTTTGGTGACAACACACAAAGCAGTCTTCGCGCTTGTATTGCTTGTGCAGCATCAAGTCGTCGAACACCGTGAGAATTTTGTGAATGTATCCGACATTGCAAGGGTTCACGCCAATCCCTTACTCTAAGGAGAAGTTAGATACCTTCTCGTCGTTGCTATGGTGTCAACGCTTCCAATACATCGATCAATGAGTGAGGACACTTATCCTTGACAAAGAGCAGATTGTGGATTGTGGATTCGAGAACCTTTTAGCCTTGCCAAGCTTACAGCAGCTGGTAGATTGTATGGTGGAGCGAGTTCCAAAACACACAATGGCGATCATAGTCGAGTCATTCATCACAAAGGAGGAGATTGTTCAGCATGGTCGTCTTGCCACAGTCCGATTTCCCGCTGATGAAGGTGGGGTCGCCCGTTGCAGGAGGAGGAAGTAATTGATCCTCGTCGGTAAAGTATCGTTGCAGAAATGTCGAAGGAGGCTTAAGAGAGCTGACAACCAGCAACTTGAGGCGGCGGCAGTTTGGTACCTGTGCCGTGTGTGGAGACAGAAAGTAACAGTTCGTAGGAGCTGGGCTCATAAACAAGCTGATCATTCGGATGCCTGTCGAAATGCATTTGCCCGGCAACTCTATACCAGACTGGGGATCAACGCTTGAAGCCTTAAATTTACACTGCACGTGAACGATTGGACCGTGGCATCGTACAAACCAAACAACGAATTTGACTCGGAGAAGGGGGATGAAAGTCTTAATCGGATAAGCTAGCCGAGGAATTGTACAAACCAGTACGACGCAAGTTCCTGAAGAGGCGGATGGTGGTGGGTGCAATGGATGAGAACTTAGCCGATTTTGTGGATACGAGTGCCCACTCTTGCGATAACAAAGACAGAAGTTCACTTTGAGCATCAGTCGGGCTGGCTGGTGCCATTCAAGAATAAGACCTCCATGGTGGATGCCTTCAAAACATCTTAAAAATCGACCGATATGGGCACTGAGGTGGAGAATCTACACCGAAAGGATGGTACTAGTATCTATCTCTACCCAACAGAAAATGAGAAGTCGAATGTGGTGGAACGCTTGATTTGCACCGTGGATTAGAAAATATTCAATAACTTCTTAGCAAATTCCACACTCACCTATATCCACTTTCTGGACGTTCTGATTCGCAAGTATCACAGTACCAAACACAACTCCATTAAAATGATCCATACTGCCGCGAGCAGAAAAGCAGTATGAGGCCAAGGTGTTGATGAACCTTTATGATTTATTATCCATACTACGGCATCAATTTTTGTTAGCAATAGAGCCCGAATCACCAAAATGGGCACATTTGAAAAGGGATCGCGCTAGGCCGATGGAGTACTCACGAGGTGTAAGGATGCTGAGCCAGAACTCTCATTATCGATGATGAAATCTTGTGGTGGCGAACCCGAGGCAGTTTGGGATAGTGTATGTGAAGTGGAAGGGCTACCCTCTCAACCTTCAATTCCTGGATCAAATAATCTTAATACCCATTAAGCTTTCCATTCAATGAAGAGAAAGACCAGGAAGGCTATGGTGATTCAGAAGAATGGTACAATAGATTCGACCTTGGGACCAGCAGCTGAAACAAAGTATCGCTTAGACCACGTAGAACAACTGTATAAATAACCGTCCTTTCAAAGGGCTTCCAAGTCCTGAAAATTGTGTATCTCTAGGTATATGACATAATGTGATACTGCTTCTTTAGCTTCTAGAAAGACACATTAAGTTTGAGGATTTAACCATTTTAATGTAATAATATTCGTTTTCAGACTTTACTATTTGAGAAGATTCATTTTCCATGAATACCATAGTACAGTATAACAAACATGAAACCCTTTCATTTTGTTTTTGGGTTAATATTTAAAATTGTTTTTGTCATGTATAAAAGTTTTGTCAAACATTGTCGGTTACACCAATAAACACAAATCAAGACTAAAATACACAAGATGTTTTGTCCTTGAAATACAAGGATCGGCAAACGAATACCGAAGCAAGAATGAGGAAAGGGGGAATTCTAAAACCATAAATCCAAGATCACGGCAATCCAAGAGATGCAACGAAGGATTATGAGATTAAAATATCGGCATCTTAAGCTTCATGTACATTATGGTAGTTTTTATCCGAAAAGCAATAGATACAAGATTCAGAAATGGATTTTGTGGTTATATAAAAACTGACGAACAATGGGTTACATTTCAACAGTTCTGACATAGCATCACTCCAAATAGTTTCCTATCAATTGAATTCTAAGATATTGTGCTTTCATAAAAACTGTTCGTGTTCAAATTTTTTGAAACTTGACTGAATTACAAGGACAATACACTATTTCCGTTTAAATTGTAATTCGCTTTAAATTTCACAATCAACATTTATTTTCTAACACTCCTGTGAATGGCAGGTCTATTGATTTCTGTTGTAAATTCACCATTCTCACATTCATTCCAGAAACAAATTTGAATTCAATTACTTTGACATGATATAAATGCTTTAAAGACCAGAAAAAGCAATTTTCTTTTCCATTTGTCAAATTTTCTTAAATGACTTGCGTTTATTTGCAGTTTAATTTATACTTTATTTCTTCCTTTTTACTGACAGCTTTCTAAATTTTGCAGGATAAATGATGTAGCCTTGTGATTAAGAATACAAATTACAAGTAATTACATTTGATTGAGAACCTCTTGTGAAAAATAAATAGAATTTATAAAATGATTGTTTAAGAGCTCCATGCAAAAAAGAACATTGCTTCTAAGGATGTCTTCTGCGTTTTGTTTACATTTATGTAAAACTACAAATCTTTCGAACTGGGTCACTTATCTGCAATGACCAGAGAGGCTCAAAGACAACATTATCAGGAAGTTCATTTTTTTCTTCATTTTTATTCATTTTTCATATTTCATCATTTCTTGTCAATGAGTAAACAAGTGTCCAAAGTGTTTGAATAACAAAATACCGAAATGACTGTTAATTAAATTTCTCCATATGCGCATTTCGACAACTTATGTCTCTTCATTGCAGATAAAACCAAAACATTTGGAAACCCATAAACCTCAATATTTGTAAAAGCCGAAAGACAACAATTACCAACAAGTTCTAAATTAAAAAACCAAAATTAGCCATTAACAGGGAATTTTAAACAATTATATATTTCACTATGATACTCGCTGGCAGCCATCTTGAACAAGATGCAGAACTGCAAGACAACACTTCATTGTGACATTATCTAAGAAGCATTGTGACCAAGTTTGGTTCTAATTGGTATTGCAATTTAAGACAAGAGCATTGAATGCATTTTCATAAGGGTCCAATGTTGTTTATATTCGCTGTTGATGGCCATCCTGCTGAAATCAAGTTTTGAAGGCACCACCAAAGGATCAGCATAAATAACATCTATGCTAACTTGCAGAGTATATGTTCAGATATCTTTGCATATTTTCCATAGAGTCCAATTTCATACTATATGCATGATGGGGGTCATTATGGTTGAGGTGCACAACTTCCTGATTAGTGTGACCAAATTTCACTTCACCATGTGGATTCAAAGTACATGATATTTGAAAGAAAGTTCAATACTGAGGAGGGACAGATGGACAAACACCAAGTGATGCATGTAATAAGTATACCCAGATGAGTAAAACGTGAATCAATAACATATAGTTTCATTTTACTTTCAAAATACAAGCAAGATTAGATGATTTTATCAGTTTTCATGTGTGGAAAAGGGTCACCAACTCTAATTTTCTTTCACTTGATAAATGATCAATGTCTTGTAGAAAAGATAAAAATCAAAATATTGAATAGTTTACCCAGGCACCTTATCTAACCATATAGGTTACCAATACCCAGGTACTTTATCTAACCATTCTCTTGTAAGCTGACAAACACTGTTACCCAAGAATTCTATTTTACCATGCTCTTGTTATTCACAAAATCTCTTTAATGCATTAAAACATTTGAATATCACTTATTTGATGGTATTTTTAAAATGAACATGCATTTTGTGCACCAAAATTATGATTTTGTTGAATACATAAGGTCCATTTTTTCTGATTGGGTAAACATTGTAAGTGATTGTTAATTGTTTATCATTATATTAGATGTTCTTTCTCCTGATTATAAAGATAAGAAATGTCTCCATCTAGTAATAAACTGTTGACACAGGATATGTCTTGTCTGCCTCGATCATGCATCGCTTAAATCTGCACACTACAGCCATTATATCAAAATCTAAAACTTAAACTGTATGCACTACCTGATTGCTAAAATGTTGATCTGATTTTACATGCATGACTGAGGGGTCAAGGCCATCACTGGATGGGCAACTGCATGTCAAATATCAATGTGGCTATGATGAACAGTAATAAACAATTCCAAATTTCATAGTCACTGGATGTTGACTACAGGGGCATAGGCATAAAATGCCACTGAAACTGATGCTGATTAAACTGCATTCCAACTATCAAGGGGCTATTATGAGTGGTTGATGTTAAAAAGACGCAAAATAAAACTTAAAACACTTGATAACAAGTGCAACAATTTCAAAGTCAGAGGAGCTTGACTGCAGGGGCATAGAGATAAAATGCAACTGAAACTGATCTGTACTGATGTTAATGCATCTGCATACCAAACATCAATGTAGTATCGTCACAAGACACAAGATACAACTTTAACATTTGATTGATTGATTGATTGAGTTTAAGGTCCAAAGAGCAAAAATTCAGCTCCAGACTTAACTAATCGATCAAATTGATAATCGATCACGTATCAATAAAAATCGAACGGTAATCGATTGATTAGTTCGACTAATCGAACATTTATCGATCAAACTCTCTGAGGAGTTTGATCGATGATTTTGATTAGAAATTTGTGATCGATTTCTGATTGATTAATGATCAGTTGTTCAATAAAACCGCATTAACATAAGCCATCTGACTTGTTTTATTATATTTTTACTAACCAATCAACATAACTGTTACTGACGGTATTGAACACTATCTGAAGTTAACTGAAATTTCAGTGATCACTTATCGATCACAAATTTCTAATCAAAATCCTCGATCAAACTCCTCAGAGAGTTTGATCGATAAATGTGCGATTAGTCATACTAATCAATCGATTACCGTTCGATTCTTATTGATACGTGATCGATTATCAATTTGATCGATTAGTTAAGTCTGGTTCAGCTATATAAAGACAAGAACAAGTTAACCAATTTTAAAAAAATGTCTGTAGAAGAAAATAGAAATAAATGGAGAATGGAAAACTTGGGCAACAAGTATTGATTATCACTGGAAAAGGAGAATTGGAAGGCTTCTAAACCACACCCACTGCGTCTGCTCTCCTAAAAAGCTCTTTACACTGCATGAAGTGTGGCGGTTCTCCACACAGTTTGGCCGTAGTCAGGCTTTCCATATTATGACCTGACAACCCCTATAGACACAGCATTCCCCTATCCATCAACTGTGGAAGAGACAAGGCATTCCCCCATCCATCAACTGTGGAAGAGACAGGGCATTCCCCTATCCATCAACTGTGGAAGCTTCCGACAGCTCTGTAGACGGATTCACTATAAACCAATTTAGGTGCCAGGCTTAAACATTTGATAAACAGTGTAGAATTTTGAGTCAGTGGAGCATGACTGAAGGGCAAGAGACATAAAATGCCACTGAAACTAATCTGTAATGATACTTATGCAACTGCATACCAAATAACAAAGTACTACCATGACTGGTTGATGTTAAACAGACAAAAGATAAAACTTAAAAATTTGATAAAGTGCAAAATTTCATAGTCAGTGTCTGGTTAGTGACTGGTTAATGTAAGCAGATGCTTATGCATAATGGGCTACAAAGATTAGTTAGTGTTAAACAGATGCAAGATAAAACTTAAATATTTGATAAATGGTGCAAAATTTTTAAGTCAGTAGAGCATAACAAAGGAGGCAAAGACATAAAACAAGACTGAAAATTATCTGTTCTGATGCTAATGCAACTGCATACCAAATATCTTTGGGCTACCATCAGTGTTTGATATCAAACAGACCACATATAAAATTTAAACTATTGTGAATGCTGTGGCCGTCAATTCCAGAATCACAATACCTATGTCTTGCCTTTTTGACTTTTCAAAGGCACTACAAAAATCTGTCATCATGTTTTTGCTACAATATATGTTTGTTATAAACTCATGATTTTCAACATTTTTTTCATGGAATAAGATAAAGATCACAGTACATGAACACTACTATGTTAAAGAAGCATAAACCTAAAATGGGTGTAATAACAATATTCAGTAAAACACTATTTGAAAGCAAAAGTTCAGAAGAATTTCAAGGCAGTTTTATTGTTAAATTATATCAACAATTTACATACAACATGATTTCATCACATACAAAGCACTATGATACATTTCTAAAATTTACTAAGATGTCCATGTTTAAATACAATCAAAATAGTTACACAGATTGACAAATCTATATATCCTGGCCTTACGAAAGATAAGTCCACATCAAGTTAATAAGTAGATTCTAATCCAGGTGAAGAGAATTAATGGGGCAGGTGGAAGGTTTTTATTTTATTTTTTATTATGTCCCAACATATAATTAAAGAAGTATCTGACAAACAATGGGGTCTTTGTTGGCTCTTCCCCTGGAAATGATAACATTAATGTAACACCAACTTTTTTCCCAGTTCTGGGGTGAATTTTTCACTAATCAAAAGTAAAACTATTCTGAAATCATGGTTTAAAAAAAAATGGGGTGGGCAGGGATGTGAATCTATAAATTAACTTTGATGTGGCCTAAAAACCAGGTTTTCTAATAGACTTGTAGTTAACAGAGAATACCAACATCATCCCTTAAGATCCCCTACAATGTCAAAGTTATATGTGTTACTTCTTCAGACACATGTCCTATTTCACATGACCAAGAATTATTTTAAAGTTTGTAAATAGCTTTCTGCACAAAAAATCATCTATTACTCTCTATCCAGAGTTATTCTATACAAATGTATGAAAATTAGTACCTACACATATGTACTTTTCATTTTTTTCAAATGTTATCAGTACGCCCTAGTAAGGTATTCTTAGACAAAACTTTGCAAATGGCTACAACACAATCTCAAGATTAAATGTTTATTTGCTTCATGTTGCAGGTGACATAAATTAACATGCGCCAGTTACAATATGTAAACATGAATGCCCATGTTTTTCAAAGGAAACACAACCTTCAAGTCATAAGTTAGAGAGAACAACTTAACCTTTATAAACAAATTAAGGTAGATCCAGCCTAATAAAAATATCAGAATTTTTTTATTTTAAGATATTTTGTAGGTCTTAGCCCATTTGTTCCAAAAATAGAATAAAAATGATGTCACCAATCATCTTTTCCTGATATCAGGCTTTGAAAATCAGGCCAAATTCAGTTTTTTTTCAGCAATATTTACAAAGAATATAAAGGGGAATGTGAGAATATGCTTATTGTTTAGCTTTCATATGAAATAAATATCAGGTAGATTTTTTTAAATTTTTTGATAATTCTAATATCATTTGCATATTAGAAAATGCACTGACGTGATTGGCTGCATTGACTTCCGCTATCAATTTCTGAGGTCCTTTATTTTTTCCATAGACAACGTTGACAGAACTACATTTATGTTCACCTTATAAATTCATACGCCAAGACAATTATATAGAACAAAAACATGTGATTGGCATTATGTTGATAAAAATTAAATTTCTTCTCACCAAATTAAAAGAATTATAATGATTAAACACCATCTGAAATTAATTTATTGGTGTATAGACAGGACCAAGTCACTCACAAACTTATCATAACAGTCCTTCTGTCTTTTATTTGTTTGCAAGTGAATTGTTCTATTTATACTCCAATATTAAAATTCCTTTCAAATGGTGTTAAATCCTATAATATTTCAGAGATATACACTTCAGCTATATTTTGAGCTGAAAAAATCTATATGTCACTGTTTAAGAGAGATATTTTACTAGTTTACAAAACAGACAATATTTAAGGAAAAAGGAACTAATTCACAGGAAAGGGTATGTCAATCTATAATAACATCATAATGAAAAGGCCAATAAAGGAATATTCCTGCTTGAAAATCAAGTCAATTCCGCATTGGACTCGTGTTTTACAATATGCACCAATCCAATAAGCCATAGAAAAAAGAAGGGAAACGGGGTATGTGTCAAAGAGACAACAACCCAAAGGGGAGCAATAATAACTCAAGGCCACCTTAAGATCTTCAATGAACGGTGAGGAAACCCCACACCCAACGGCAGGTCGGAGTCAGCCCCTAAATAAAGAGTAATCAAGTTCAGCAAAAAAAACATCCTCCAAGACTCCTATAGACATAAAGAAAACTAACTAGAAAACAGACAAGACATGTATTAGTGTTGATCTACCTTAAATACTGAAACCATTATCCACACTTTTTTTGTTTAGTGACAAGCCCTTCTACTCTCTGTTCTGATGACAGAAATGTTTCAGAGTAACTATGACCACAAAATTAAAGGAAAAGTGGGATATGATTTTGATTTGATTTATTTTTTATATTGCATATATTTCAGTCTTGGATTATCTATACAGATCTAGGCTTGAAGATTATTGAAAATATTGAAAAAAATCTGCCTGGCAGTGAATTTAAATCTTTTTTTTTCATGTTTTGTGTATTCTGAAGTGTATCAAAAAATTTAGTGTATTCACCAAAGCAGGATGCACTGGTTTGGTGAAAAATATAAATATTAAAAGTTTTTTTTCAATTACAGTCTTTTCTAACACAATTTTAACAACAATTTTTTACATTACAATTCATTCATAGTTCTATAAATAGTAACAATCCTATTCTACATCCAATCATTTTCTTTATAATGTAAACATGGAAGTTTTTGCATGGGGGTTATTTTGACAACATTTCCAAGCAAGAAAAATCCACAGAAATTTTCCCTACTAAAATAGTTTGGTTTTGAAGTGTAATATGTATAAGTATTGGCAACATCCAATATAAAAAGCTTGAGTGCAAAAATTACCCACTCACAAAACGTTTGTCAAACAAAATTGCTAAATACCACCCTAACAAAAATGTCAATGTTTACAATATTTCAGTTGTCATAATGATATTATTTTTAACAATCCATTCAATGTATTCTAACAAATTCATCTTTTTCTTTCAATTTTCACTGTGTTTGAACAATCCTTCCTTCCTGTCACAGTTACAGGGCTCTGTAAAGCCCAATCCTGCCTATTGGACTTGGATTTATCTCTTTTTTTTTCTTGTTCGTTCATTCTTTAGGAGGTTTGATGACAGCCTGAAAAACAAAAACATGTATAATCATATAAAACTGCATGTACAATAAAATGTCTCTTATAAGTAGTTGTAATTTATCTAATAATTAATTTACTGGTCAAATTAAAAACAGCGAATATCAAAATTAAAGCCACAACCTTGACATGAAGTTGCTCATGTTTTAGTACCAAGCATACCTCAACTCATATAATTTCTAACTCCTTTCATGCAGGAAGTTGATTTTGTATTTGTGAAGTGGTACCCTTCAAATAAAGATATAACAATTGCTTATATATTCTGACTAACTCGGAAGAATATTAGTCAATCACCTAAAGATTTTCAAAGTTACAAGAGGCATCACTCAAGATTTTTTATCTAATCTGAAACAAGTGTGGACCCAAATTACATCTTGCCCGTCCCTACATGGTCACAAAATTGGTGTGAAAACTCAAACTGACTAAATCAGAAAACTAAACATGTTCCCTAGACTGTGAAATTGACAAAAGCAATATAGTACACTGTCATGTATCATCTAAAGCCAAAATGCCAAATATCAGTGACCTACCATTGACAGATACTGAAAAACAAAACATGTTCACTAGACCATAAAAACGAGGTCAAGGGCTAAAGCTTAATAGCAGGCTGTCGTGTTCCATCTAAGACAAACCCACATACCAAATATTATTGACCTTACATTAAAAGATACTGGGAAACTTAACATGACCACTGGACCATGAAATTGAGGTCAC
>MJUU01066607.1:69018-79056 GCA_002080025.1 Modiolus philippinarum
GGCAGTGAAAAGGTCTGCATTTCACTATATATCTATGTAACTTCAACTTTGATTTATTCATTCATTCAAGATATTTTAATGAAGCTCATAATATACATGTACATTGAAACATCAATATTAATGTCATTTCCAAAGGTCAAGGTCATAGTTATTATAACACTGAATATATAGCGATTTTTTACATAGGTTATATCGGTAAACATCGATCATGTCACCACCTATATTGGGGGGGGGGGAGATTAAAATTGACTGATCTTATTGGTAAACCCAGCACTGTGATGTCATGTCGGATAAGAGAATTGCTAGATGACCCACACTTTACAAACAAACATATGTCAGGTGGTCATCAAACTTGAAAAATTAAGGATGAACTATTCTTACAAAAAGTGTCATCCATTAAGTTTTGCATTGAAATAATGCACAAAATTACAAAAATTGATTAAAATATACAGGACGAAAATATTTCATCACTGGATGCAGTGGGCAAATGTGATGACATAGAACATGCAGATACTGATAATCAGACATGATTTCGTACTAATATGAAAAAATAGGAAATACTCCCTAAAAAGCCCTGTGAAAACACCATTTTCCTGCTGATTATACAAAACTGTACAACTTTTGAATTTATTTTCTGTATCAAAAAAATAGGAATTCCTATTTAGAAAATAATCATGTCTGTGATAATGCCATAGCATCATCCAATAAAAAAATTTGCAGTAATATAAAATATATACTGCATTATTGTAATCCTTACCATCCATTGTAACGGGAGTTCTCCTTTCTTCAGTATACATGTAACAATAGTAAATATAGATATTTTCTGTACTGCCCCTTGGGGTACCTCTGGAGTTGGTTCCCAGTATAGTGTCAAGACTGGATTCTTTTGTTCCTTTGTATATAACTTGTCTTTTATTGCCAGTTTCTACAAATAAATAAAATGTTTCATGAAGTAAAACTTGTCTTAATAGAAAAGTTTAAGTCTTTTGTTTAATCTAGACAAGGTAAATGTTTATACATTCTTAACGGGTTTCTCTCTTTCCTGACATCCCATCAATTTTTTCTCCCCTTGGCCATTTAAAGACTTCATTAATTCAATTCTAAATTTTTCATTTTTTTCATAATCGACACCGATTTACTGATACGATACAACATCAAACTGACAAACAATTAAGAATTTCTCTCATTATCTTGTCTCCAGTATTATTACTTATAATATATCTTGTCATATCTTTTATTTTTACTTACATCACAATAAACTCTCTTAGTCACTCCAAACTTCAGTATAAACACATCAAATGCCTTATCTAGAACTCCCATAACCATACCTCGCTCTTCGAATGGACCTGCAGTCTGCAATAAGTAATAAAGTTTATATGTGTATTGTTTGTACATATTGTGCATATATGAACTACAGATATACAAAATCTGACAGCAGTGGAAGTGCAAAACGAGAAATCAAAGACAGCCGTGGGTAAGATTTCTACTAAAGCTTTGTCCGAGATGATTAAAATCTTACCTGAAGATCTTTCACTTTCATTGGTTTTTTAGACTTAACATATTTTATTGCTTATTCTAATATGGGAACAATGGAAACCATGACGACTAGACATATGAAAATCTCCAATAACATAATGAGCGACTTCACAACAGTCTTTACACTGACATCGACGACGTCACAATATGTTTTGTGCACAAAAACGTCAGTAAATCTGAAGTAATGTCTGTCATTACCATGTACACTATAGGTCTGCTCAGATCATGAAATGTCATATTAGAATCGAAATAATTCATGTTTGCCGGTGGTTTGTTGGAGATTTACATATTGGTGTCCATTATTTTCGTTTATTTTACTCCTCGCTCCGCTCCGCTACGCTATGGGTAAAATATTAACAAAAATAATGGCCACCCATATGTAAATCTCCAACAAACCACCGGCGCCCATGAATTATTTCTTAAATTTACAATTGTATTGGACATACAGTAAGTAACTATACCAACTTACAAGGGTCCTCTCCATTTATTCTATTTGTAATAGTATTTGCTTTTAACTCCATTCAGAAATATAGATCTCATATGTTTACTCAAGGAGTTATGTCCCTTTTTTTGCAATGAGACACAATCAGAATTGTATGCCTGGGCATATATAAAAATTTGTAAAGGTTCCACGGAACCTAATGTCTCGCCCGTTTAGCCTATTATTAGATGTGGTTGCCAGGTAGAATTTCAAGAAATAACTGGTCTCTGAAACTTTCATACCCAAACTGGAATCAAATATTTTTGTACAATGACCATTATCAATGAATATACCTGTTAACCTTTGGTAGCTGCCATGAGGGAGATCTCCCTCATACCAGTCCATCTAAGGAGGAGATTTTACGTAACGACCTTTTTTCATCAAAAAATTGCATTTATCAATGAAGAAAAGAGAATATGGAATGGAAGAAATCATTTAAATAAGCTGTTAGATCAATTTCTTAAATCAAAATTCTTCCTAATTTTAAAATACTGCATCATATTTCACAATTTCGCCAAGAAATCAAAAGAAATTTGGGAATACTGTTAAAAAATGTCCTCATTTTGTGTATGAGGTAGGTTTGGGGGGACAAAAAGCAGTAAGGGGGAGATTTTCATCTCCCTCAAAGGAGATCCATTCTAAGGGGGAGATTAGGCTTCTAAGAGGGAGTCTCCCCCTTAAAGGGGGAGGGTTAACAGGTATGAATGAAATGTATTTAAAAAATATGGTTGCTAAGTAAAATTCCAAAAAATAACTGGTCTTTCAGAGTTTCATGAAATTTACCAAAACTGCAATCCTGGATTTGGAAATTTCACTATTGAAAATAATTATTCATACTGTAAGAAACTTAAAGATATGGTTGCTTGGTAGAATTCCAAAAAATAACTGGTCTTTGAGAGTTTCAGGAAGTTTACCAAAATAAGAATCAAAGATTTTTGCAATTGACTTTTCAAAATGATCGTTATAACTGTAAGAAATTGAAAAGGATATGGTTGCTAGGTAGAATTCCCAAAAATAATAGGTCTTAGAGAGTTTCAGGAAATTTACCAAAATTAGAATCAAAGATTTTTGAAATTTGACTTTTGCAAATGATCATTATAACTGTAAGGAATTGAAAAGGATATGGTTGCTAGATAGAATTCCCAAAAATAACAGGTCTTTGAGAGTTCCAGGAATGTAAACTGAAATTGGAATCAAAGTTTTTTGAAATTTTATTATTAAAAATGTTTGTCTGATTCTAATTTATTAAAAAAAGCATTGTTGCTAAGAATTTATAAAAATAGCTGGTCATTGAGAGTTTCAGGAAATTTACCAAAGTTGGAACCATGTTATTTAATTCTTTAGTGTTTTAAATTATGTTCGATAGTAAAACATTGTTAAAATTTGCAAATGGATGCAAAATTTTCAAAAATTATTGGTCTTTGACATTTTCAGGAAATTTACCAAAATTGGAACCGGAATCAAAATTCCAACAGCCTGTTACATATCTGCACATTTTATGCAGAAATGTCAATGTTAATGTAATTCTATTAAGAATTAAAGACTCTATTCTACTTCTTAACAACTAACATTGAAAGTTTTTAGCAAAAAAAAACTAAGTCCAAATTTTGAAAAAATACAGAAAAACTAGAATAAAAAAATTCCTATTTTTTTCAGCTTGAGGTAATTTTCTCACCATCATCTAACTTTTGACCACTTTTTGTGAAATTCCAATCAGATAAAATAACTTAATTTGACTTCTAAAAAACTTTAACCACAGGGCTAAAATAAATTTCTTGCGCAAAAAAACTAAGTCCAAATAAGGAAAAAATATGGAAAAACTTAAAAAAGTTTTTGAAATTTTTCAGCTACTGGTAATTTTCAGACCCCATTCTTGCTTCTGTCCAAATTTCAAATGATTCCATAAAGATTTGATGAAGATATTGATGTTTAGAAAACTTTAACCACAGGGTTAAAATAAATGTTGACGACGCCGACGGAATTTTGGATCGCTATGTCTCGCATTCGCGACTTTTGTCGCGGGCGAGACAAAAAAGATGATTTTCCTACAAATTTGCTGTAAAATTTCATTTCAGATGATTAAAAAATTTAATAATGCAATACACACATAGTTGCCAACCTCTGAGAATGAGAAATCATGTCATGACAATGACATGATACACCAAAAAGTGTGAGAGAACGTGTGACATACTTTGGGATTGTTGAACAAAATTTATATGAAAAACAATTTACTACTATAAACTCCCATTGTATTCAACATTTGCCCATTTTGCTGAATTTATTCAAGATTTGCCAGTTTTGCTGATTTTAGAACAACCTGACTAGGTACATATTCAAAACAAATACAAGTTGGGTTGAACTTACATTACAGTAAGGCAAAAAGTTAGTAAAGAGTTTCTGATATTTTAGGAAAGGATATTGAGTAAATGAACACTAGACCATAACACATATGTCAACTCAAACTGCAATAATTTTAATGAGCTGTATGGCCATTTCGAAAATTAATTCCTCATCAGCTGCACTAGAACCCAAACAAAGGAAATCCATAATTTCAAAAAATGTTTACAATGCATAAAACCAAATGAAATCCAAAGAATCAGTAATATCCTTGATGATCTCATCATTCAACAAATTTTTTGTAGCTGGTAAGGAGGAAATGGGATTGGACCAATTTTGACAGATTAACAGTTTCAAATGAGCAACAGTTTTTGTATATCTAACTAGATAATTTTCAGTAAAAAAATCCAATATAAATGTGTAAACTGCAAAGGCCCCAACTCCCTGATAACTTCCTTTGACTTTAATCCATAAAACCCAGACTCCTAACTTTTGTTTTGGTATCAGGTACAAAATAAGCTGCGGACGCAGGATATGTCTTGCCTGCCCTATGCATCGCTTAAATTTGCATTGATTTACTGCAGCAGCCATAAAAATAAAATATAATTCTTCATCTGTGTTAACAATTTCCTTAAAAAAAATGATGTGATCACTCATGCATGACTGAGGGGCCAGGGCCACCATCTGGGCATGGAATCTGTATGTACTCCCCAAGATGCAACTGCATATCAAATATCAAGTGCCTAGGACTACTGGTATAGGCTGTACTAACTGCTAGCTAAAAACTTGAAGCGATCATTCATGCGTGACTAAGGGGCCAGGGCCATAAACTAAGTAGGGATACGAGTTGTACCCATACTAATGCAACTGCACATCATATACTATGGACCAAAAACTAATATAAGCTTGTTAATTCACAATAGTTTGCAAATGTTGATGCAGCAGCCGCTGCTGACGCCACCACCATTGCTAGAAACGCTATCCGTAAGTCTCGCCTCTGTGACTTTTCGCCGCAGGCAAGACAAAAAATTGTTTTCTCTTTGCACTTGTGTCTTTAGTCAACATAACCAAAACAGAAAGTGAAAAGATTCTAAATTGGTGTTTGCTTGAATCGAAAAGTTTTGCAATTAGCGTACGTGAGTATCACAGGAATTGATGGTGCTAATAACCAAAAACATTAACAACAAGTGTGGAAAAGTCCAGAGAATCATGAAAATCGCAATATCTCTAATAACCAAAAACGTAAACAATGAAAAAGCATGTAATGGCGTGTGAAATTCTGAAAAGCGTGTACATGCCGTGCGACAAAATCTACGCATGTAAAATGTTGAATAAGTGTGTTTTACACAAAAATCATGTGAGTTGGCAAATATGAATAAACATATGATCATCTATGAGATCAGTTGTAGACTATAAACCTTAATATACAAAACACAATTCCAAACCACAGTATTTTTTTTGTCGTACACTAATGCAAGACGAGGAAATCTCACACTGATAATATTAGCTGGTATTGTTATATTTCAAGAGTGAGAATCAAATTCTGCTTTGTCCCAAATTTTGACAATGCTGTCCATCATGGTATAGTTACTACGAACTAAGTAAATTCAATATTTTAATAATATTAACTAACTTCACTAAGCTATACAGAGGATTGAAATGAATTAATCAAAGCTTTCTTTCAAATGTATCTTAGAAGGTACCGTACAGTGTATGTAATTGTTTTATTGACCAACATGTCAAAAATGTCCACTCTTATAATCATTTATTAGGAACAAAAACAAACAAAATTTTGTGTTAGTTCAGGACATTCTCACTTTCTCATTATTACACTCAAAATTTCACAGATCAAAAGCCCAAGTACCTGCTGAGGTAATGCCAGTTATACAGGTGTTTGAGAGGCTTAAATTTTTGTGCATACATTAAAAGAACAAGAGGACTTCAGGATGTTTGAACCAACAATGATTTTCACAGGATTTAATCTCAAGTTACAAAATTTTCACAGCAAGTCTCACCATGTGATGCTGAAGAAAATTCTAAAAGAACTGCAATGTCTAAACACTTTCTGACAATCATTACATTGAGTTTATAGATTGATATGTTTTTTTTTGTTTTTTGTTTTGCTTTTTTCTGTGATGTCCATAAGGCTATTCCAGTAAAAATTCCCACCAGGGGGTGGAATGCCACTTATTTTTATACCTCCCACCAAGAGAAAAAAAATAAAATATATAATTAAGGCCATGAAAAAAAAATTTATTGGTTCTCAGGCCCTCCCTCATCTAGTTGGAGGCTTGAAAAAAGCCCCTCTTTGACCCTATATTTTGCCATTTCAGTAAAATAAAAATAAAAAATCACCTCCCTCACTACATTTTTGGTGGTTTTTGCAATGTAAAAAGCTACCTCATGTATTTTTTGGTAAATAAAAAGATAAAAAAAATCCCCTCCCTCCCTCATCTGTTTCAATGAAAAATGGCTTGAGAACCAATTAATTAATTTTGTATGGCCTAAACTAATACAATAGAAATTCACCCACCACCAACAGAAAAAAAATTCACTGGTGTTCCTTCCACGGTGGGAATTTTAAATGGAATAGCCCTAAATGACTATAGGCCCTGTCATTATAGCTGTATGCAGAATTCATTTATTTTTCTGGCAGGAATGAGTGTATTTGAGCATTTTTCCATTGCAACTTTGACCTAACAATCAAAGTATGATTTTTCTGCCACCATCTGATAGGAAATTGATGTACTCAATAAATTCCAACAGGAAAATTATAGCTCCCGAGCCTTTTCGTCATATACCCTTAAATTTAAATCTGGTTAGGATTAAAAGTTCTAAATTTCCTGCTTATATCTCGCAAGGTAAAAAGTACATTAATAAAGTTTACAACCTTAGTTTTTTTCCCTTTTTCTGAATTGTCTTTTTATTCTCAGGATCTTAAATTTTTCCAATATCAGTGCCTGATAATGACGGTTTTGGGTGTACTAAACTGTACATTGACAACATAAGTATTTAAATACCTTAACAAAAACTGCAAAATAAAGTTCCCCGCTGAGTTCCTGTACACGTTTACTGTTAGTTTTCCTATCATTACAGTTATCGGCTATACCCTGTATTACTATCTTAGACTGTTCACTTGGAGAACAATAATCTGAAATAGAAAATTTTGAAAAATGCCTTTTTGTAAATGCATGCATTTAAACAACATTGCTACGCGTAGCTATGTCCCCAGCCGCTGCAGTAAAATCGATAAAGTCCCATAACTCATGTAAAATCTTGCAAATCAAAATGGCGGCAAGATATGATCAACTGCATTAGGTGGCAAACAGCCAAGCAAAATTTCAGCGAAATCCCTTAATTGAATTTTGAGAAGATGTGTCCACAAAGTCTTCCTATGTTGTAGTATGCATTAAGTCCCTAAAGTATCATAACTCCCGATAAATTTGTCCAATCAAAATGGCATCATAATATGATCAAGAACATATGGTGGCAAATGTTGAAACAAAATTTCAGCATAATCCGCTCAGTGGTTTCCGAGGAGTTGCGCCCACAATGTGTTCCTAAGCTGTACCATGCATGAAGTCAATAAGGTCCCATAACTCTTGTAAAATTTGATGATTCAAAATGGCGATGCGATATGATGTTGTACATATGGTGACTAACAATCCTTTAAAATTAGATTAAATTCGGACTAGCAGTTTCTGAGGAGTTGCGTCCACAAGATTTGCCATTGTATAACAACGTGGAAAAAATCAAAGTCCCATAACTCCCACAAAATTTGACGAATCAAAATGGCAATGTGATATGTTTAGTACTAATGGTGACTAATAATCCTGTAAAATTTGAATGAATTCTGACCAGCGGTTTCTGAGGAGTTGCGCCCACAAAAACTGTGACACACAGACGCAGACCATTACCATGTCCCTCCGTCGCATTGCGGCGGGGGACAAAAAGACAGATTTTGTGTTCACTGTAAAAAAAAATTTGTTATTATCTAAATATTCTGAAACTTTGAATTAAAAAAAAACAAATACAACTGTATAATCAATTTTAAAGCAAGTCGACAAATATCATATATGTATAGACTTTATCTTATAAAGCCATTGACCTTTCTTCAATCAGGATTGTTTAGCATTAAAAGTTTCAAGCTTTTGCGAGCACTTTTCATGTTTAATCTTATAAATTGTAGATTTATGACAATCAAAAGCTTGCAAAGCATACATGTATTTTGTTTTTTTATTTGAAAAAGTAGGATAATTGTGTTTTGTTACATATTTCTCCCCACTGTTTATTTTTTCACATATACATGTACATGTATCTAGCAAAAGAAAATCAGTGATGAATTTAGGTTGAAGATTACTCTATTTAATGTAAAGATGTTCAGTTATAAACAATTTTTTCTCTTTTTAACAGCAATGGAAATACTACATTCAAGCTTACCTAAAGCTGCAGCCAGCATTCTGTGGACCATGACATCAGCATATCTTCTAATAGGACTGGTAAAGTGTGTATACAGGGGAACATTCAATGCATAATGTCGGTATAACTCCTCATCATCTATACATCCAGTACAGAAATACTTAGCATTCTACAAAATAATTTATTTACAGTTAAAACTGTCTTGATTAATACTTTACATGGCATCTTTTTTCATGGTTTTCAAAATAAATTTCATTTCTGGCAGTCTTGGATTCGTTGTTGTCCATCAATTGACTAAGTCACGAAATTGCATCAAAATGCTGGTGACCATTTTACATGTATTTTTGTGCTTCATCCTTTAAAGTGAAAATTAAACTGCTATGAGAAATGCCCTGTTCACAGTACCTGGAATCTGGTAACCAAATCATATGTTTATATTATAGAGATATTTGGATCAAGCTTAAATTTGTCATCTCAACTAAACGCACAAGTTTTTGTTCACTCAAGGTTTCTTTAAATCCCGTACAGTATGTAATCAAATTGAAGGAAAATCTATTTCCATACTCCATAAAGGTATATCATAAAGGCAACTTATTTAGTGCAAAGATAGATCCACCCTAATACATGGCACATTAGATTGGTGTACACTGTGAAACATAAGTCTAAGTGGAATGGACAAGATTATCAGAATGAAATTCAAGGGTTTTTCCAGTTTTCAAGAATTTGTGGCAACCCTGCCTATATTTTCTGAAAAACACTATTTGGACAGTTTTCAAACCCTAATTCCAGAAAAAGATGATCTCTGATTTTTTATTTCATCTTTTGAACATTGTGTTCAGGACTATAAAGTATCTATTAAATAGAAAAATCTGTCTGCCATTTCACCCTTATGAATATTATTACCTAATGGGCAAAACACACTCTTGCATATTCTTAAGCAACAAAATGAAATATGATCCTGTAGAAGCTATGATTCACTTCATAAATTGTTTCTTTATGAAAATGTACCTGCATGGGTTTAGAACACATACTGACCAACACCTGCATCCTGGCCATACAGAACTCGTCATTACCTGTATATCCCAATAGTGATCTCTACATAATAACTTACCTGCATGGGTTTAGAACACATACTGACCAACACCTGCATCCTGGCCATTCTCAACTCGTCATGACCTGTATATCCCCACAGTGATCTCTACACAATACCTTACCTGAATGGGTTTAGAACACATACTGACCAACACCTGCATCCTGGCCATACT
>MJUU01066607.1:82434-93663 GCA_002080025.1 Modiolus philippinarum
TACCTGCATGGGTTTAGAACACATACTGACCAACACCTGCATCCTGGCCATACTAAACTCGTCATTACCGGCATATCCCCACAGTGATCTCTACAATGTAAAAATATATTAGAATGAGTTCAGGATTATACTATATCTAAAAACAGGAAAAATCTGTCTGCAATTTCTTTTAGGAATAAACACCTTTATGAATAACGTATGTACTGATTTATGCTTTCCACAGAGTAAGTATGTTCAAGTCTAGTTAGATTTTATTCAAACTTTCGGGATCAAACATAGCACCTGGATGTTAATTTTTTTATGTAAGTACGCTGTATTTTGTGAATTAGTATTACTTTATTTCAGATATTTCTTTTTTACTTTAATTTGGTAAACGTTCTAACAGCATTAAGTGCCTATACTGTATTTCCGACGTTGTCAGCCTAGTGATCTTCGTCATGTTCCTTACTACTGATTATATACAAATGTATGTTGTAATTTGAAGACATTTTTCTATTAAACCCACATATAATCATAATCACCTTATATATGTATATGAGGTATTCTGACTATTTTTTAGCTGTTCTTGAGTTTTAGGCTGCTTGTGAAATTGTCTCATTTTTATGTCTAGCTAGGCATTTACATTTTGGATTTGTGGTTGTATAAAAAACATTTGTCTACAACATTTAATTCAACATCAAATAAATATGTAAAATTGGATGTTGTTCATTTTCTACTTCATGTATATGTTTGGACTTTAAAATTTGTTTGAAGGTTTTTATTAAAAAATTTCTTATGTGCTCTTAACATATAAATTTCATTACCTGTAATGTGCCAGCAGATTTTGGATCTATGGGAAAGCCTAAATTACTACACAGTTCTACCTGTTGATGAAAACAATACATTTAGATAACTCATACAAGAAAGAAAAATATGTTTAGATAACCAGCAGAATCATGTTGTGTACTTAAGCAACAAATATAATTGTGTTAAATTTTCAGACTATAGCTGTTGGCAAGGCTCAACTAATATCCCTGGCAGTTGCATTATACATAATACAAAATAAAATTAAAACTTAGTAGTAAGTCTTCCATGGAAGACATGTGTCGTCTGCGTAGTTCTGTAAAACAGGAAATCGGCAAGCGAGAGATCCGAAACTCTATTACACAGTATAGGTCCCTTTACGAACACTTCATGCCAAAGTGCAAAAAGCTCCGATACACAGTTCCTGAGAAAAATGTGACACAAATTTTTGTGACGCTGACAATGACGTAAGACAACGGATAGTGATCCCTATATGTCGCCACTGCGTGAACACAGGTGACACAATAAATGGAAAGTCAAATTATCTCCCCTTCATGGTGTCGGACAATAAGTATATTTCCTCATGCACATCTGCATAAAGTGTTCTTACTTTGTGTCAAATTTATCAAAATGCCTCCAGTTGTTAAAAGACTTTCACTTGTGAGGTAATCTTTGCATAAGGATTCAATGAAAGTCAAAAGTCAACTGATCTCAGTTAATGATATTGGACCATAATTTTAGTTCTTCATCCTGTTCTTCCTTTGCATAAAGTTTAAACAAAATCCTTGTTGTGGTTCAAGAGGAGTTGGGCTTGAGACAATCTTTGCAGAAGGAATCAATGGAAACTCGAAGTAAAAATATCTACCCATCTTCATGTCACACAATGATTATATTCCTTTGTGCTCAGCTGCATATAGTGTCCTTCCTTTGTGTGAAGTTTCATCAAAATCCATCATGTGTTTTAATAGGAGTTTGGTTGGGAGAAGTCCATAATAGATTTATATGATATACATGAACATGTGAACATTTGATTTATCTTTAAGAAAATTTGTTCGACAATAATTGTGTGCTGTGATGCTAAAAATACATGTATAAATATATTTTTAATGTACGCAAATTTAATATTTTCATAAATAATAACAATCAGTATTTGTCTTTACCAAATCATCCATCATTTTACTTTGTGGAGGTGGATGTCTTCGAAGGAAGGAAGTTTCAGGAAAATGTCTCTTTATTTTGTGAGCCACAGCCATATTGGCCAGCAACATGAATTCCTCTACCAGCCTGAAACAGGAACAGAAACATATTAACCTGTAATAGGGACATGCAACAACCAAAATTTAGGAATACAAATAAACACATTCTTGTGCATTATTATTGATAATGCTTTCTATTAAAGATTGAAAAATAGAGTACGCTCAAACCAGTGCCAGGCACTGTCTTGAATTTATTATGCAGTATGATCAAAGCTGATTGTTAGAGGCCTCCTGGTGATGTTGTACCATAGCTTTTTTTACCATGTATTTGTAGGGACTTCGTCTCATGTGCATTTACTCCATATCCCTTCATTGCTTTTTTCAAATTTTCAGTCATGTAATAATTAGATTTTAGGAAATTCTTCTTTTGCCTTTTGTACAATTTGATATTATCTAAAAGGGACAGGCTATTGTAACAATTGTCTGCTAAGCTCAATTCTTTATTTTTCCAACTGGTACCGCTGTATGGGGGACTGTTACTAACTGATGGTATCAGTGGCCCAAGCATTAGTGTTGGCCTTAAAACTGGAAAATTACAATATTTAATTGTGGAGTTTCTATAAATCTGAAGAATAATTTCCTTTACCAAGGAGACTCCTGTCCTGATGTCAGATCATTTTCTACTTAAATCTTAATCAAAAACTAGATTTGTTGCAGATGGCAGCAAGTTATACCCCCGCTAATTGAACCCTGAATCAATGTGGCAAGTGTAAATTTAAGTAAGTGTGGACACAGTACAGCTGTGGACACAGTGCAAATTTGGAAACAATTCAAGAATGGACACAATGAGTTACCTCCCCTTTTTTCCAGAAAATATTCAAAGACGAATTATCTCCCCTTCAAAATTTCAGACAGAAACTATATAACTCCATGCACATCTCCAGGTGGTATACTACAACTGTGTAACATTTCATCAATATCAAAGTACCCGTTTAGGAGAAAGTGACAAGGTTCAACCCCTCCTTTTTTCCAAAAAATATTCAAAGACAAATTATCCCCTTCAAAATTTCAGACAGAAGCCATACAATTTCATGTACATCTTCAGGCGGTGTACTACAACTGTGTAACATTTCTTCAAGAGTCAAGCTGCTTTTGGAAATATGCCCTGACAAGGATCGCCCCCTTTTTTCCAGAAAATATTAAAAGACAAATTATCTCCCCTTCAAAATTTTGGACAGCAACCATATTACTTCATGCACATGTTCAGGTGGTATACTAAAACTGTGTAACATTTAATAAAAATCCAAGCAGCTGTTTTGGAGAACATGCGCTGACAAGGTTCGTCCTCCCCCTTTTTCAAGAACATAGAAAGCAGCCACAGCCTGCTAAGCTCACCTCATTGCGCAGCATTGTCACATGTTGCACATGTCAGTAAACAGGAATAGACTATAATCATTCTTAATAACAGATTCAGTCATGCATAAATTGTAGTTTACAGACTGCATCCAAAGCATGCATTGTTGTTGTCATCCCAAAATGCATCATACATACCAATATGTTTGATGTGGGCCATGTCAGTAAGAAGGAATGGACTTTAACCGTTCTATCTACCAAAGTCGCTCATGCGTAAAATGTAGGTCAGAGACAGCATCCGAAGCATGCATTGTTGTTGTCATCCAAAAATGCATCATACATACCAATATGGTTGATATGGGCCATGTCAGTAAGCTGGAATGGACTTAAGCCATTCTACCTAACCAAGTCACTCACAGTCTTCTTGAAATACATTTGAAATTTGGTGGACATTCGGTCCGGTGGTCCTTTATGGCAAATCGGACCGACCAAAAGGTCATCGGACCAAAAGTTTCCACACATTTCGTATTATCGGAGATTTCCGGAAAATAGTCATGTTTTTTTATTGGTTTATTAATACTTATCACTTCCTGTTTGGAATTGTTTTCATATGAGCGGTAGTCAATTTTACCACAATGTAATCAATTTAACAAAAGATTCTTGACAGGACATGTTAGCGGTAACATAATGAAGTCTCAAATCTACCAGAGGATTGTCATTTTTGCAGCCTGAAACCTCATTTTCAGTGGTCTAGCCCAAGAACAATGTCAGACAATCGGACCAACACCTCACAAATTTTTACCAGTCCTTCTGCCAAAATGTTGGTTTTGTCTGTCGGACAGACGCATTTCGTGAAGACTGCACTCATGCGTAAAATGTAGGTCAGAGACAGCATCCCAAGCATGCATTGTTGTCATCCCAAAATGCATCATAAATACCAATATGGTTGATGTGGGCCATGTCAGTAATTGGGAATGGACTTAAACCATTCTACCTAACCAAGTCGCTCATGCATAAAATGTAGGTCAGAGAAAGCATCCGCAGCATGAAAATGTTGTTGTCATCCCAAAATGCATCATACATACCAATATGGTCGATTTTGGCCATGTCAGTAAGCGAGAATGGACTTGAAACCATTCTACCTAACCAAGTCGCTCATGTGTAAAATGTAGGTCAAAGACAGCATCCGAAGCATGCATTGTTGTTGTCATCCAAAAATACATCATAAATACCAATACGGTTGATGTGGATCATGTCGGTAAGCGGGAATGGACTTGAACCATTCTACCTAACCAAGTCGCTCATGCGTAAAATGTAGGTCAAAGACAGCATCCCATTGTTGTTGTCATCCCAAAATGCATCATACTTACCAATATGGTTGATGTGGGCCATGACAGTAAGTGAGAATGAACTTTAACCATTCTACCTAACCAAGTCACTCATTCGTAAATTGTAGGTAAGAGACAGCATCCAAAGCATGCATTGTTGTTGTCATCCCAAAATGCATCATAAATACCAATATGGTTGATGTGGGCCATGTCAGTAAGCGGGAATGGACTTAACCATTCTACCTAACCAAGTGGCTCATTCGTAAAATGTAGGTCAGAGACAGCATCCGAAGCATGCATTGTAGTTGTCATCCCAAAATGCATCATGCATACCAATATGGGTGATGTTGGCCATGTCAGTAAGCAGGAATGGACTTTAACCATTCTACCTAACCAAGTCGCTCAAGCGTAAAAGGTAGGTCAGAAACAGCATCCGAAGCATGCATTGATGTTGTCATCCCAAAATGCATCATTCATACCAATATGGTTGATGTGGGCCATGTCAGTAAGCAGGGATTGACCTTAACCATTCTTCCTAACCGGACGCCGATGCGGACGAGAACGCTAAGGGTATCAAATAAGCCTGCCTCACTTCGTGAGGTGAGCTAAATACAAGATAGAGGTGGGGATGGGCCAAGATCATCTACATTGATGTCTTCAAAGGGCCATGGAAAAGAAACAAATTGGCTTAGATGTGAAGTGTTATGTAACAGGCGGAATTCAGGAAAATAAATTTGATGTTCCCTGTTTAGAGCCAACTTACTTATTACTGTCCCTCTGTCTGTACACAAGATAACCATTTGGCATACCAGTATCTTTATCCAGTGTAAACTGTAACTTTACTTGGTCTAACCTCAGAGCACCTTCATCAAACCTGGCTTTCCTCAGGTTCTTTGCAATCTGAAAATAATTTTCATTACAGTTTAAACCTAAAACTAGGTGTCTGCACTCACAAACTACATAGACCAATCTACATACCAAATAGCATTGACCTAAAACCGTATATCAGGTTATTTCCGCGTCGGCTTTTTTTTACCATTTTAGTGTATAACAGGCCAGTGAAAAATTCGCTAAGTATATAATTCCCATTTTGTTACCCCACCTTATGCATTTCAATGGGCAGTGAAATTTATGCGTAGGTCAAAATTCATGTATGATTGGCTACCACGAACATAGCGAAAATTGGACACACGCAAAAAAATCCCGATATACGGTACTCAAAAGTTACTGAGAAACTAATTTATTGCTAATTTGTATGAGTATTCTTTTATCTCGTGAGTCAAATATTTATAGTATTTGCCTCTGCCAGAAAACAAAATATATTTGCAAAAAGTATGTTAGGCTACACAAATACTTTGTCAATCAGTACATCAGTATAAACAAAGAAATATACATGTACATCTGCAAAAACAGTTATGATTTTACAAAGTCCTTTGCTTTTCAAGATTTCTTGAAAATTGATTTTCATTTTTCAAAGTTTGTTCTATCAAATGATTTTTAAGTTATTACAGATAAAAAGTATAAAAGAAGTTTGTTTCTGATACCTCAAATATTGTCTCCAATAATAGACTCGTCCACCAACGTGTTTGTCCATTATTGTCTCCAATAATAGACTCGTCCACCAACGTGTTTGTCCATTATTGTCGCCAATATTTTAAGTAAAGTGAAACCTGTCTAATCCAATACCGGAGTATTCCAACATACAGTCATATCAGACATGATTTAATGATCCCAAAGTTAGCTTTTTAATGCTTTTTAAACTTGGTTATTCTTACATCCTGTATAATCAAGCACATTTTTATGGCCCACAGTGTGTCGGATTAGATAGGTTCCACTGCATCAGAACTTCCATTATTCTATGTCTTATCTCCAAAAACCATTAAATAGAATTCAAGGTCAAAAGTTATATGATAAACATATTAAATGAGGTTTAAATATGTATTTACACTGTACCTTATCCAGATTAAGAACAGTATCTCTGATCTGACTTATAGGATAATTGTCAGATATTGGTGGCAGTTCATCTTCTGTCCACTCCCTTTCTGGGTCCTCTATGAATCCCTAAAACACACAAAACAAAAGCATATAATAAAAGAATAAAAGCACCAAATAATAAAACTTATCCAATTATACTTGTCCTGTTAGGAATTTTAAGATTATCTCACATGCATAAAAATTAGGGATGTCAAAATGCATGAAAAATGCCACTCGAGTACTCGGATTCAATACTCGAGTATACTCGAGTACTCGGTGATCTTTTGAAACGAAAATTACAAGACTGCAAGGTTCTTATCATTCAATGATATATAACTACAATATTGCTCAAATGCCATAACAGGAGCACCAATTACTGTTTGTGTACCATTATAGCCAATCAATGGTTTGATTAAACAACATCCAATTAAAGCGAAATTGTATACAAGTTTTTTTATAACAACTTGTTTTTGTTAAGAAACGCGCTTGTCTAATTAATCAAATCGTTTAAATCACAATTAAAGCTTATATAAACATCTTGGGACAACACAGTTTTAATCAAATAAAATTTCAGTAAAGACAAAGTGTGCATTTTCGGCATTTCAGTTATTAGACAGCCGATTTATTCAAAAGCACTATGGAGCCGCAAATGAGTCTTTAGGTAACTCTCTGGCTGCTCAGCTATATGTACCTTAACTTGAACAATTCAGTCCCTCTCCGTATCCGATTCTCTCCTTCTACGAAGGTTAATGGAGTGAGTGGAATATTATTCGGGTTACATGTACTTACATATTTTAGTTAAATCGACTCCTCGTATAATCATTTTAATTTCAAATGTTGATATAAAGCAAGTCGATTAAAAATTTTAAATAGCATAGACTGACTACACGTTTCTTTAGATGTTCAATATATGTTCGTTAAAGTGTATATCTAGGGGGCACCACAGTAACGAGTTTATTATGTTTTAAAGCGCAATGCTTTTAAATACGAAGGCAGTCGTATTAACAAAGAGAATGACAGTTTTAATGCCGAGTATTCGAGTACCAATTAGGTACTCGATACTCGTACCTTCCGAGCGATACTCGAGTATTCGAGTACTTGTTGACATCCCTAATAAAAATATTACAATAGTTTTTTGATAAAATATTTGACAAATGGAAAACATTGAACCAGTAATGTACAAACAAGAGGCTCTCAAGAGCCTGTATCGCTCATCTGGGCCACGGCTGACATGTTTAATTAAAATAATCCCAATGTTTTAAGGGAATTATTTTCAAATTTGTTAATAGACATTGATGTTATATTATTTTAAGTTAAACTATGTTACAGACTGGCAGCTATTTTAGATGGGGGTGCAGTTCTACTGTCACCTTTCTTGAAGGGGACCATCTAAGAGCCATTGAGTCTAATTTTGGTTCAAATTGACTAAATATTTTCACAGAAAAACATCTTTAAATGCTTTCCAATATTTTTCCGATAGGTCTCAAGNGGATAATTAACTATGGGAAAAGAAAAATCGTCCCTTTTATCATAAATTTTAGTGTCTAATTTACCATTCGTTATATCAAAATTGATGTCTAAGAACGGACAATGATGATTATTAGAATTGGCTTTATTCAAAGTAAGTTCTTTAGGGTAGATGTCCTTATAATATGTATTAAAGTCGTCATTATTCAAAGTTAAAATATCATCCAAATATCGGAAAGTATTGTTAAACTTTTCAATTAAATGCTGTTTAGATGGGTCTTTGCTGATGTTGGTCATAAACTGAGATTCGTAGCAGTACAAAAAGAGGTCCGCTATAAGTATATTTGCAAATATATTTGCAAAAAGTATGTTAAGCCACACATACTTTGTCAATCAGTACATCAGTATAAACAAAGAAATATACATATACATTTGCAAAAACTGTTATGATTTTACAAAGTCCTTTGCTTTTCAAGATTTCTTGAAAATTGATTTTCATTTTTCAAAGTTTGTTCTATCAAATGATTTTTAAGTTATTACAGATAAAAAGTATAAAAGAAGTTTGTTTCTGATACCTCAAATATTGTCTCCAATAATAGACTCGTCCATCAACGTGTTTGTCCATTATTGTCGCCAATATTTTTAGTAAAGTGAAACCTGTCTAATCCAATACCGGAGTATTCCAACATACAGTCATATCCGACATGATTTAATGATCCCAAAGTTAGCTTTTTAATGCTTTTTAAATTTTGTTATTCTTACATCCTGTACAATCAAACACATTTTTATGGCCCCACAGTGTGTCGGATTAGATAGGTTCCACTGCCTCAGAACTTCCATTATTCTATGTCTTATCTCCAAAACTTGTTGTTATTATACCTTATATGATAAACATATTAAATGAGGTTTAAACATGTATTTACACTGTACCTTATCCAGATTAAGAACAGTATCTCTGATCTGACTTATAGGATAATTGTCAGATATTGGTGGCAGTTCATCTTCTGTCCACTCCCTTTCTGGGTCCTCTATGAATCCCTAAAACAAACAGAACAAAAGCATATAATAAAAGAATAAAAGCACCAAAGAATGAAACTTATCCAATTATACTTGTCCTGTTAGGAATTTTAAGATTATCTCACATGCAAAAAAATATTACAATAGTTTTTTGATAAAATATATGACAAATGGAAAACACTGAACCAGTAATGTACAAACAAGAGGCTCTCAAGAGCCTGTATCGCTCATCTGGGCCACGGCTGACATGTTTAATTAAAATAATCCCAATGTTTTAAGGGAATTATTTTCAAATTTGTTAATAGACATTGATGTTATATTATTTTAAGTTAAACTATGTTACAGACTGGCAGCTATTTTAGATGGGGGTGCAGTTCTACTGTCACCTTTCTTGAAGGGGACCATCTAAGAGCCATTGAGTCTAATTTTGGTTCAAATTGACTAAATATTTTCACAGAAAAACATCTTTAAATGCTTTCCAATATTTTTCCGATAGGTCTCAAGGTTAAATAATGTTCCCCACTGGGGCCATCATGAATGTGATGCAGACAAGCCAGACAAATTTTTCACATGGGAACAACTATGGCCCATTGTGACCAAGTACATGTATGTTTTTATTATTGGCCAAGTAATTTCAGAGGAGAAGATCTTTTAATATTTTCCCAATGTTAAATCTGTTCCCTGCTGACAGCCATCTTGCATACAGCAAAGACCTGAAAAACAACTCTTTTGCAGGGAGGCAACCTTAAGACTGTTATGGCCAAGTTTGGTTCCAATTGGCTGAATAGTTTCAGAGAAGAAGATCTTTGAATGTGTTTTCCTATAGGATCCAATGTTAAAACTATGTTCCCTGCTGGCGGACATCTTGGATAAAGCGCTGACCTGAAAAACAACTTTTTTGCAAGGGGCCAGCTAAAGACTATTTTGGCCAAGTTTAGTTCCAACTGGCCAAGTAGTTTCAGAGGAGAAGATCTTTGAAAGTGTTTTCCCATAGAGTCCAATGTTAAAACTATGATCCACGCTGGCGGCTATCTTGGCTATATCCCAGATCTGAAAAACAGCTTTTTTGTAGGGGACCATCTAAGGGCTATTGTGGCCAACTTCCATTCCAATAAGCTCAGCAGTTTCAGAGAATGTATTTTTCCATAGGGTCCAATGTTAAAACTATGATCCCCACTAGTGGCCATCTTGAATATAGCACAGATCTGAAAAACAAATTTTTCGCAGGGGACCATCTAAGGACTATTGTGGCCAAGTTTGGTTTCAATTGGCTCTGTAGTTTCAGAGGAGAAGCTCTTTGAATGTATTTTCCATAGGATCCAATGTTAAAACTATGATCCCTGCTGGCGGCCATCTTGGATATAGTGTGGATCTCAAAAACAACTTTTTTGCAGGGGACCATCTAAGGACTATTGTGGCCAAGTTTGGTTTCAATTGGCCAAGTAGTTTCAGATGAGAAGATCTTTGAAAGTGTTTTCCCAAAGGGTCCAATGTTAATACTATGATCCCCGCTGACAGCCATCTTGGATATAGTGAAGATCTGAAAAACAACCTCTTTGCAGGGAACCATCGAAGGACTATTGTGGCCAAGTTTGGTTTCAATTGGCCCAGTGGTTTCAGAGGAGAAGCTCTTTGAATGTATTTTTCCAATAGGGTCCAATGTTTAAACTATGATCCTGCTGGCGGCCATCTTGGAAATAGCGTGGATCTCAAAATCAACTTTTTTGCAGGGGACCATCTAAGGACTACTGTGTCAAAGTTTGGTTTCAATTGGCCATGTAGTTTCAGAGGAGAAGATCTTTGAAAGTGTTTTCCCATAGGGTCCAATGTTAATACTATGATCCCCGCTGGCAGCCATCTTGGATATAGTGCAGATCTGAAAAACAACCTTTTTGCAGAGGACCATCTAAGGACTATTGTGGCCAAGTTTGGTTTCAATTGGCCAAGTAGTTTCAGAGGAGAAGATCTTTCAAAGTGTTTTCCCAAAGGGTCAAATGTTAATACTATGATCCCCGCTGACAGCCATCTTGGATATAGTGCAGATCTGAAAAACAACCTTTTTGCAGGAACCATCGAAGGACTATTGTGGCCAAGTTTGGTTTCAATTGGCC
>MJUU01066608.1:17519-28566 GCA_002080025.1 Modiolus philippinarum
AAATTTCCTGAAACTCTCAAAGACCAATTATTTTTTGGAATTTTACCTAGCAACCATATCTTTTTTGATGCCTTATAGTTTTAATTATCATTTTCAGTAGTCAGATTGCAAAAAAACCTTGATTCTAATTTTGGTAAAGTTCCTGAAACTCTCCAAGACCCATTATTTTTTGGAATTCTACCTAGCAACCATATCTTTTTCAATTATTAAGAGTTATAAGTATGAATTTCAACTGTCAGGTTGCAAGAATCAATGATTCTAATTTTGGTAAATTTCCTGAAACTCAAGACCAATTACTTTTTGGAATTTTACCTAGCAACCGTATCTTTTTTGATGCCTTAAAGTTTCAATGATGATTTTCAATAGTCAGATTGCAAATATCTTTGATTCTAATTATGGTAAATTTCCTGAAACTCTCAAAGACTCATTATTTTTTGGAATTCTACCTAGCAACCATATCTTTTTCTTGTCTTTTTTTACAAGGGGAGGGGGTCCAAAAAGGGGTAGTGGGGGGATCGCAATCTTTGATTGGCTGTTTTTCATTTTTTATCTTTTTATTTGCTAAAAAATAGATGAGGCAGCTTTTTACATTGTAAAAACCACCAAAAATGTAGTGAAGGAGGTGATTTTTTATTTTTATTTTATTGAAATGGCAAAAAATAGGGTCAATGAGGGGCTTTTTTCAAGCCTCCAACTAGATGAGGGAGGGCCTGAGAACCAATAAATTTTTTTTTCACGGCCTTAATCTTACTTTTGTTGGTGCCATTTTTACCCTGAACTGATTAAAAACCAGTGGCGGATCCAGACTTTCTGCTAAGGGGGGGCCCGACCAATATTTTTTTCAAAAGGGGGGCCCGAAACCAAATTTTTTTAAAAACCCCTAGGAATTTAAAATATTTTCCGACCTAAGGGGGGGCCCGGGCCCACCTGGGCCCCCCTAAATCCGCCACTGAAAACTGGTTACCAATCTTACCTGGGCTAAACAGGGGATACTCTTTCCTTTGGTGTAAAAAAATTAAGTTGGTTGGAAATGTAACACATGGATGAAACAGTTGATTCACCTCACCTTTTCTTAATAATAAGTCCTTAAATATTAAAGCAATTACATGCTACAACTTATTTTCTTTTCTCATTATCATTGACAGATGTGATTGATGACGGCTGACCTTTGTTGACCCCTCTGTAATATCGGATATTTTCTGGAATGGAACAGAATTCAGTAAGGCAGAATTAAATCAAAGTGCAGTCCGCACTGAAAGGTGGTTGGCTTTGTCAGCAATGAATATATCATGTGTAGCTGACCTCGATCATGAAGATTGTGATCTCAAATTCAGGGCAAAACTTAAGTTTCAATACTTGGGAACAATTAGAAAGGAAAACTTTTTTACAGCTCAAGTATTATTTGATGTAAAAAAATAAGTGAGAATCACATTGTGGATTACGAAGTTTAATGCTGATAATCTCAAGTTTGATTGAGGGGGGGTAAATATTTGATTTTCAGGAGGTCTGCGCGAATTGCCTAGAAAAAAATTATTTATTTTCATGAAAATCCGTAAAACAAATTAATATATATTTTCACCAAATGTCACATCCGATCATTTATTTGCAATTGCAAAACAAATTTATTCTTCAAAATTGAATTATTTATTTAAAGGACAAGAAGGATAAAAATATTTATTTTCACTGGCACCAAGATAAATTATTTATTTACAAAATCACCCAAGCCCCTGCTCCCCGAAATTCAAATGGTCGTCCCCTTAGTGTGACAAACAGCACGGTATTTTATCTGCGTCCAAACTCCTTTGGTCGAGGAATTGCAGATACTATGCACAGTTGTATTTCTTTATTCTCCCAGAAACAGAATTCTAAGTAATCATGATGAAAGCGCTAACTAGTAGAAAGAAGGATGCCTTTAAAATTGAAGCATCGCTTGGCATCAGCATGATCAGCGCCAGCGGTTTCACCAACCACTTCCAAATATATCCAAATCTCCAGTCACTGTCTGACATACATGAACTTTCTACGATATTCTTCTTATAAATAACCACCATTCAACTCATAACGGCGTTTTTAGTTACGCTACATTCTCCTTGTGAATGATCGAGAAAGTGAAAGTAAACCTCCATATTAGATCTTTTGGAACTCATCAGCATTTATCCTACATGACTGCTTAAAGTTCAAATTTTCCCGCTCTTTAAAGAAAAGTTCCGAATATATTATGCTTTACGTAAATAAAGCCATTGTTCGCTTTTAAGGTTGCGTGTGCTATGTTATAGTGTGTTTTAAATTTCTTTAATGAGAAATCGTGTGTGTATAAGATATTTTTATTCTGCCATGTGCAGTGCTCCAACGCTGGAGGAACTTACAAGACAAGTAACAAGTTACAATTAAAACCAAACTATGCGCATGCGTGTACACTTGTAAACAAAACAGCGTGTTCGCCGCATGGAAAGACAATAAATATACTTATACAGCGATATAAAAAATAGATAAACATAAGAATACCATTCATTCATTACATAAAGCAATTGTCGCATAGTTGATTATTTGCAAGAAACTGATAATATCAACAAGATTCGGCTGCAACAAAAATTAATACACACAGCCGATTTACACAACTTATCTAAAGACGGTATGTTCATTACGCTGCAACAGAGTCCTTGTAATTATGTGGCAATAAACGAGATCTATGAAATTGTTTCACCAAAAACTACGTTATTAGTGCGTATTTTGCTGTTTTGATCGCTTAAATAGCCATTGCTCATAGCAGTTTGAAGTATATTATATAAAAAGCATTAGCTGTAGTGCATTCTTTGGAACCAGGTCTTCGCAATAAGGTGGCCAACCACCTTAAAAAAATCTGTGTTTCCAGTAACCCGACCGACCCTAGAATTTAGGGGCTAAAATTACCCACCCTAAAGTTTTTATGGCAATTTTTAAAGAAGCACTGTTTAAGTCCAGAAGTAACTCCCTATATGTCTATGTAAAAGGTTTTGAAAAAAACAAAAAATCTGCCTACCCACCGACCCTTATTTTGAAAAGCATGTTGCAGAAACACAGATATTTTTTTTTTTAGGCCTAAGTAAGAAAGTCATGTATTGTCCGAATTTAAATACTGTAGGGGAGTGTCGTTTATATTTCGGACAGGGTTGGTTTTCTGCACAACATAGAATCATATACTGGTTACAGTTCTTTGTGGTTACCAGCATTGCCGACTGCCAAAGACTTTTTCCATCTATTTGATGGTATGTCTTGAGATTTCCGAATGGATATCACGGTGCTTGATGAGTTAGTACTTGAAATGAAAACTGTCTGGTAAAATCTGACAGAGTAGGCTAATTTCGGACACCCAAGTAAAACCCCCAGATGACTTGCAAATTAACCCTTAGACTGCTACACACGACAATTGTCGTTTTTGAGACTATCTGTGCATTTTTGTCACTGACAACGCTCCATACATGCAAAGGTCATTGTGTTGGTGTTCATTTTCAACACTAGAACTCTGGCTACAATTTCAGACAGTTTATAACTGCACTGAAGGATTTAAGTTCCCTTTTTGCTTGAAAAATCGGCACTTGAAGAAAAAAATTTGAAAAATTTCATATTTTGGTGGGGTAAGCTACCCATTGTCACCTATAAGCCAAAAACTGCAAACCCCATTGGGACAATATTGATGTTCACATCTTAAATACAGTGTCTTCTCCCAATTTTGACAGTGTGACATCTTTCTGATTTGTACTTCCGGTACTGTGGTCGCTAAAAGCCGAAAATCGTCAATTTTGCAGATTTTGGGTGGGGGCATATTCCATACTTAACCCCATGCTAGACCATACTTTACCCAGGAATAAACCAAGGATGCTATTATGCAGAAATATGGTAACACTTTACAAAGACCACAACAAACTGGGCCTCTGAGTGTCATACAGTCCTCCAGGTCAATAACTAGTACGAAAAATGACCAAAATTCGTGTTTTTTCCATGGGTACCTATGTTTGGACCTCTAGCCCGCCCACCCACCCAGGGTTTGTATAAGCATGTTTATTTCCAATCTAGCAGATTACCGTTCAGAGACAATATCTCTGGGCAATTAGTTAATCTAAGGTAACTAGTCAGAATTTGTCATATATACAGTAAAAACTTCGATCAAATGTCTTCCCTAAAAAATTTCAAGTTTACCTTTTAGTTCTGAAGTACTTCGACGCAGAGTTAAATAAATATGAACAGCTTTAAAGATTATTTGCAGAAACATGACTTTAAGCGAAAGGCAAACAGTACTAGAAATTTGAAAATAAATATAAGCAATGCACAGCTTTACACATATGCCCCCTGGACACTAAGACGAGTCCCATCAATGCAAAAACTTTGGCAAATTCCCCTTTACAATTACTGGTGGCAAATATATACTGGCAGCATTTACCACAGCAAAGCCTGTTATTTTCCACAAGAGTTGCTTGCCAAGTTCTGGAATCTGCCAGGTACTCATCGTGTACCCTTTCTAGCTAAAAACATTTGCTGCATTTGGGATTTTTATTTTACATTTCCCCCTTTCTCACTTTCTGCTTCGGTATTGGTTTGCAAATGTATTATGTTACCAGCTTTAAAAAAATATTCTCGATCTGCTCCTGTTTTTCTCATAGCTCTAATTTTCTAGATCCCCAAAAGACCGTGGGAAACACTGAACAAATCTCCGGAATCGGGAAATGACCAATTGTTTTAGAGAGTTTGTAAAATATTTACCAGATAGTGAAAGAGAAAGTAGTTAGCGGGATCTCGGGAGAGGAACACCCTAAACACAGTTGGTAATTGACTGTCCGAAATTAACCGAAAGTTATTTGTTGAAGTCGGCTAATTTCAGACATCTAATAAACACATTTTTGCAATTCTAAAAGGACAGTATTTGTTTTTTTTTTCAAAACTTTGAGAGTGTGATGAAAATGTCCGTTTGGCCAACTACAGAAGTCGGTTTCGGTATACAGTTAAACCTGTCTATAGTGACCTTTCAAGGGACATAGATAAAAAGGTCACTATAGACAGGTGGTCTTTATACACAGGTCCAAGCCATCCTCAGGATTGATGCATCAACTCCCTTAATGAATTGTTTTTAAAGTCATTAGCAATAGCAAGTGCTAGCTCCTTGAGCATTGGACCTGTATAATTTTAAATTCGTCGCTTCGTAGCATCTTAAAACTATTCCACACATAGATCGTTTTTGTCTTCATTCCCGGTGATGCGTCTCGTGCGCTTTTGCGATTCAGGGGCAGTTTTTCAAAGTCATATAACACCTCTTGTCAGGCTTTCTTTTACAATAATTCTGTATCTGGGTCTTCCAACCCTAAAATTTCTGTCAATTTCCAATGTCTTAAAGTTTTATCGCTTCCACTTTTGAATTTAAAACGCCATCTTTTGAATTTGATTTTTCTTAGCAATTATGTAAACATTAATCACTCAGGAATGAAAACTATTTTTATCTCATTGATTCTCATTGGGCAATTTCGAAATCTCGTTCTCCTACCATGAAATCTGGATGTTAACGATATCAGCTGATTGAAATCTTGCTTGAAATTGTATCTGACGAGAACGAAAAAAATGTCGACATCCGGTTTTTGTGGAGCATCGAAAGTCGCTATGTACAGGATTTCAGAGTCGTGCGGACGGTTTTTTTCAGTCGTAAGTCGCGTTGGACAGGTTGTCGTTATATAGAGGTAATCAAAGTGGGAATTTTCTCGGAAGGGATGAAAAAGGTCGCTATGAGCAGTTTGTCATTATAGACAGGGAGTCGCTAGTACAGGTTCGACTGTATATTACATGAAAATTGCCTGTTATTTACTCTCGTGACTTTGTTTTGGGTCATCCAATGAAAACGGTGCATGGGAATGTCATTCGAATTTCTTGGTAAAAATGTAATTTCTTGCAAAAAAATCTGGCAAAATATATTGAAAGAGACAGATCGCTAACCTCAACATGAATAAAAATAAGAACAACAACATTTCTCAAGATATTTATTATTACTACCTATATAATTAATAAGTGTCCGAAATATTGCCCCTTTTAGGGCTTTGATTGGTAATGGTACATAGACCTATAGAGATTTGATGTGTACGGAGACCCCTTCAGGCCAGGCATGGATCGATCCAGGGGGAGGGGGATGGGGTCTACCCCACTCTTTAGATTTAAAAATATTTAAAATTCTTAGGGTTTTTTTTCATAAATTGGGTTCTGGGCTCTGGGCCCACTTATGAAAAATTATGGGTCCCCCTTAGCAGAGAGTTTGGATCCAACACAGAATGCAATGTCAAATCACGCTCTCACGCTCACCCCTTTCAATGTCACACTTTTTAAATTTTCTAGAGAAATAGATTTTAAAATCGAAAAATTGCCTTTTCATAATAAGGGGGTCTCGATGGGGTATAAGCGGAATCGTGGCAAAAAAGTGTGCATGAAAACGGGAAAGGATGTCCAGCGTTTAGCGGGAACTACTGAAAATCGAGCCCGTGAAACGGAAAACGATGACCTCTTTAAGAGTCTTTGTAAAAATATTTTCCCGCTCAAGAAACTGGAATATACTGAAAAATTACAGGGATTTGGGAAAGGGACCCCCTATCGAGACCCCCTATTAAGAAAACAAGAAATCAGAGATAGTTCTGTACATTCTTTCATACTACTGGTTCATTTTCTACTAAAGACCTGAAGTAAAACAGCTTTTTCCCTTTTTAATGGAGAAATATAAAATCCACACCCACATCAAGTGAGAAACGACATTTCGACACTAGAGATAGTTAAATTTTTTAATTTTTAAAGGCGAGGCTTGCCGAGCGTTTAAAATATTTGAAATTTAACTATCAAGAGTGTAGAAATGTCGTTTCTCACGAGAAACAGTTGTGGATTTTATTTCTCTAATGATTTCAAGCACATTTGGACAAAATCATGACACCGCTTTTCTAATGATCCGAAATAAATGTGCTCATTGAGTGTGTCGTCATCAGGCATGGTCGCCCTTTTTTCACAACGTCATAATGGTAAAGTCGGAAAACGGCAAACATATTTGATGTCATAATTAAATTTCATCAAATCAGTTGACGAGAACAACTTTCTCTCTAGAGAGGAGAATAGTATTTCTCCACCTGTTCAAGAAACGTGGGACAGAAATTAGAGAATTTGGTTTCAAATTCCTTGCTATGACCATTTGAAATGCACCCAGAATACACCACTTTGTGTCTCTGAAAAAAAAATCTTGTGGCTATTCCCCAACACACCCTTCGTCTCACTCTTGGAACCCAAACACCCTTGACAGCTCTGCAAAAATATGTTATATATGTCTCTGGTTCGGGCCCTCTGTCCTGCCCCTGGTTCTACTGACACTCAGCTAGTGAATATGATGTGCAATTTATGGATATGAGGATCGTATGCAACAGATTTGCTTGGTAGTATACTGTATTTTTTCTGCGTTCTACTCCAGCTTTGATTTTTGCAATGCATTTAGGAATCAAATTCGTTTCCAACTCAACCGCAACATGTGGATAGTGGATAACGTCCGAGAACACCAAGAGAAATCCGAATGTTTTTCCCGCGGTTTGTTGCCGGTGCACAATTTTCACGTGCATGGTAGTTGGCGTAAATATTTGAGTAAAATCTAAACATAAATTAAGGGGAAGGTACGGTAGCCCATATAGACCACTCAGATTTTTTTTCAAAGATTTCTATGTTGAAAAATTAAGATAAAAACTTGAAAATTGAAGATAATAAGTTGAATCAAGCAGAATCAAGCTATAGCTAATAAGTTGAAAATTCAAGATAAAAACATGAAAATTCAAGATAATAAGCTGGAAATTCAAGATTATAAGTTGAAAATTCAAGATAATAATTTGAAAATTCATGATAAAAACATGAAAATTCAAGATAACAAGTTGAAAATTCAAGATAATAAGTTGAAAATTCAAGATAATAAACTGAAAATTCAAGATAAAAAAAGGTTGAAAATTAAAAATAATAACTTGAAATACGAAAGTCCATTGAGTTCATCTTCGTAGGTTAGAAAAATATTTTTTTGCAAAATAACGCGAAACTTTCACGAATATAAGCAATACTTTTGCGAATAAACGAGAAACTTTAGCGAATAAACGCGATACATTCATGAATAAACGCGAAACTTTCGCGAATGAACGCGAATAGACGAGATACTTTCGATAACAAACGCGATACTTTCGCGAATAAATGTGATAATCTTCGCGAATAAACACGAAAAATCTATATTTAGATACCTACTTTATTATCTTTATTTTACCCCCCCCCTCCTTTCCGTTAATGAAGTTTTGGGGTATATATGAATCACCCTGTCCGTCTGTCCATCCATTTGAAGGTCCGTCCATGTACCTTGTCAGTGCAACTCAAAGGTGTTCATAAAGGAATTTGGTTTCTGTCAAAAATTTAGAAGGGGAGGTAATTTTTTTTTCAAAGGGTAGTCCATGTTCGTATCAGCGCAAGTCCTCCTAAACGGCTCAAAGGATTTTAATGAAACTTTACACAGTCGTAGTAAACCACCTGAAAGTGTGCATGAAGGAATTTGGTTGCTGTCCAAATTTTTGGAGGGGAGATAATTTGACTTTATCAAAAAGGGGGCGGGTGGTCCATGTTCCTTGTCAGGGCATGTCCTCGCCAGCGCATCTCCTCCTAAAGCAGTTGTGGATTTTGATAAAATGTTGCACAGTTTCAGTTCACCATCAGAGGATGTGCATAGAGAAATATTGTTTTTGTTCTAAAGTTGGAAGATGGGCCAATTAATTACACTTTATCTTCAAAGGAGTAGCGGGGTATCTCTTTGTAGGCCACAATACCTCTAGTTACAATACATAATCATGAAATTCGAATGGGTAAGACCAGGTCACATGTTGACCTGTTTTTCATTAAATTACACGCTGGTTGTATTGTACATACTATTGCACAATAGCATTATCCAAACATCTGCTCACGGTTTTACCTGAACATCTAAAAATACGGCATTTAGTATGGAGCTATATGATGTTTAATGAGCAAAGAAAAACAAATTGACAACGGCCTTATTGTTGGCTCGCTTAGCCTAAAAGACCATGTGAGCTTTCGCCATAGCTTTGGCGTCCGTCTTCACTATAACTTTACAGGAACTGGGTATGGATTGACCATTACTATGAAAATCCAGAACGACGATCATTATTCATCATTCTTTGTTGATGATATTTTGTTTATTTAAGTCAGACATGCAAATTATTTACTTTTCCCCTTAATTTGTTAAGAAAATTGAGATAATTTAGTTGGATTCTGGAATAAGCATACCATTTCTGGTGGACAAAGAATTAGAGGTGGAAACAGAACGCTACCAAACAACAACCAAGTTCCTTCATGCACATCTTCGGGTGGTGCACTACGATTGTGTGAAGTTTCATCAAAATTCTTTGAGCCGTTTAGGAGAAGGTGCGCTGATAAGGAACATGGATTACCCTCACCTCTTTTTGAAAAAAAAAATTCTCTTTCTTAATTTTTGACAGAGACCAAATTCCTTCAGGAACATCTTTGGGTTGCACTGACAAGGAACATGGGCGGATAGACAGACGGACAGGGTGATTCTGATATACCCCCAAAACTTCATTTGGGGAGGGGTATAATAAAGATAATACAGATAACTTTTTGTATTTAAATATATAGTTTTCGTGATTATTCGAGAAATTATCGCGTTTATTAGCGAAAATTTTATCTTTTTTAAATACGAAAATGAGCTCAATGATGAGCTTTCGTATTTCAAGTTATTATCTTAAATTTTCAACTTTCTTATCTTGAATTTTCATCTTTTTTTAACTTGAATTTTCAATTTATTATCTTGATTTTTCAACTTATTATCTTGAATTTTCAACTTATTACCTTGAATTTTCAACTTATTATCTTGAATTTTCAACTTATTATCTTAATTTTTCAACTCATTATCTCATATTTCATCTTTTTTATCTAGAATTTTCAACTTATTATCTTGAATTTTAATGTTTTTATCTTTGAATTTTCATGTTTTGATCTTGAATTTTCAACTTATTATCTTGAATTTTCAACATATTATCTTAATTTTACAACTTATTATCTTGAATTCTTATGTTTCTATCTTGAATTTTTATGTTTCTATCTTGAATTTTCAACTTATTTTTTAATTTTCAAGTTTTTATCTTGAATTTTCAACATAGAAACCTTTGAAAAAAAATCTGAGTGGCCGATATGGGCTTCCGTAAGAAGGCCTTCAGGAGTGGGCGATTTCGCTTATAAAATTATTTTATGACCATCACAAAAATGATTATTTATTTTCACCAAATGTCTCTTCAACTTATTTTTTTATTTATTTCAAGGACGTAGAAGTCCTTTTTAGCTCACCTGGCTATGCCAGGGTGAGCTTTTGCCATCCCTTGGCGTCCGTCGTCCGTCCGTCCGGCGTAAACTTTTCATTCAAAGATCTTCTCCTCTGAATCCACTGGGCCAATTGGAACCAAATTTGGTCACAATAGTCCTTGGGTGGTCCCCTTTAAAAAAGATATCCGGCAGATCCGTACCTCATCCAAGATGGCCGCCAGCGGGGAACATAGTTTTAACATTGGACCCTATGGGGAAACACATTAAAAGATCTTCTTCTCAGAAACTACCAGTCCAATTATAACCAAACTTAGTCACAATGGTGCTTAGATGGTCCCTTCCAAAAAAGGTATCCGGCAGGTCCGTACCCAATCCAAGATGGCCGCCAGCGGGGAACATAGTTTTAACATTGGACCCTATGGAAAAGACATTCAAAGATCTTCTTCTCAGAAACTACCAGTCCAATTATAACCAAACTTAGCCACAATGGTCCTTAGATGGACCCTTCCAAAAAGGTATCCAACATGTCAGTACCTAATCCAAGATGGCCGCCAGCAGGGAACATAGTTTTAACATTGGACCTTATGGAAAAGACATTCAAAGATCTTCTTCTCAGAAACTACCAGTCCAATTATAACCAAACTTAGTCACAATGGTCCTTAGATGGTCCCTTCCAAAAAAGGTATCC
>MJUU01066608.1:42034-68746 GCA_002080025.1 Modiolus philippinarum
GACGGACGGACGGACCAGTCAAAAACATTATACCCTCCGCAACTTCGTTGCGTGGGGTATAATAAACCAAGTGGTTTCCAAGAAGTTACTCGAATGTGCTTTTATAGGGTCCAATTTTAAACTATGTCTCCTTTCGGTGGCCATACTGGACCTGCTTGCCATTTTTTAGGGATACCAACTTAAGACAATTGTTTTACTTAATATGGTCTAGCTGGCTTTGTAGTTTCAGAATGTGTTTCCTATGCAACTATGTTATGTTCCCAGTTGGTGGCCATCTTGGATGAATTGGAGACCTGCCAGACACATAAAAAAATAAGTTTTGTTTATAAGATTGTTTATTGCAATTAATGGTCCCACAAGGGGCATACAAATTTCATACAATGATTAAGAACTAGTATTTTCAGAGTGGATTTTGACATGGTTTTCCCAAAGTTTTAATATGTTCCCTGCTTTAAAGCATTTCGGACAAAGTACATATCGACAAGACATGGTTAACAAAGAACCAGTTCTAAGTAGCAAAATTGTATTGGATAAATTTGTGTTTATTTTGTACAATACAATATGTTTACACTACTACGGCATAATTATTAGGTAATGGCTCCCCCAGATTGTGATCAAGTGTGACCCCAATTGGCCAGGTGTTAGAGAGGAAAATTTTTCAATTAAAATTTTAGGAATAATAAAAGATCAACAGATATCAAAGTGATGGCAAATCTTATGCTGGATAAAGAACATTTACTAATGAATGGCAACGTAGAGCTCAGCATGATATGACCGCAGCATGTCCACCGCTGAAATTTGAACAAGTGTAGTTTAAAGTGAATTTGGACACAGTAAAGTGTTTGACAAAATAATTAGATGGACACAATAAGGAGCTTGACAAAGTAATTAGCTGGACACAAATTTAGGGAAAAAAATCAACCTTTTTGACCCCTTATTGATAAAAAACAGTAAAAGCGACTAAAGATCTCTTGACCACCAACTAAAAGCTTACATCAAGAGAAATCAAAAGAAAATAATCCAATCAAAATTTAATGAAAAATAAAGATTTCACTCATTTCTAAAAATTGCAATTTTGGCTACAATGACCCCTTATAGCTGGGAAACGGTAAGAGTTATGCCAAATCAATTGACATATGCTGAAAGCTTACACTGCTCAAGAGGAATCCGAAGAAAAAATTCCCATCGAAATCCGATGAAAAGTACAAATTTTAAGTAATCTGCATGTTTGAAATTTTTGCCACGTTTGGCCCTCATATTCCAGAAAGGAAACAAGTTATGGAAAATATGATGGTCTAGCAATAAATTAATTTTTCATAAGGAATCCATTGCAAGAAATGCATCAAAATCAGACTAAACAATTCTTTTTTAATTTGCCCCTTTTGGGCCCACTTGATCTCATAAAGGGTACATACCACATGAAATCTGTTGTCATTGTACAGATTGGAAATTTCCTAAGGAGCACACTGAAAGAAATCCCACTAAAATCAAATAAATAATAAAGATTGTACAGTCAACTAGAGCATGTCGAAACTGACGTTGTCGATCCTGAAATTCCATGCAAAAGTAAAATTGAGGTAAGTGTGGATTCACATTCTGTTTGACACACAAATGTGTTGATACAGTAATTTGCTGGATACAGTGATTTCTTGAATTTTTACCAAACCATGTCATTTCTCAGCTTCAGACTTAATATCAAATCGTTCCAAGCTGATGCAAGTCTAAAAATCTTATGAAGATAATTTGGTTTATAGTAAAAAGTAAAAGTATTGGCAAACAGGAAGTGGATGATCGACAAATTTGAAACCTCTTTTGCAACACAACTCATCATTTCAAAGCTTCAAACCAAATTTCAAATCATTCCGTCCAGTAGAAGCAAAGAAATCTGTGACGGAAATTTAGTTTTTAGTAAAAATTCAAAGTCTCAGCAAACAGGAAGTAAATGTCCGACCAACTTGAATATTGTTTACGCAATACAACTCATCATTTCCAAGCTTCAGACAAATTTCAAATCATTCCTTTCAGTAGAAGCCAAGAAATCTTTGACGGAAAATTTTGTTTATAGTAAAAATTCAAAGTATCGGTAAACAGGAAGTGGATGTCCGACAGACTTGAAAATTGCTTACACAATACAACTCATCATTTCAAAGCTTCACACTAAATTTCAAATCGTTCCCTTTAGTAGAAGCCAAGAAATCCTTGACGGAAAATTTGGTTTTTAATAAAAATTCAAAGTATCGGTAAACAGGAAGTGGATGTCTGACAAACTTGAAAATTGCTTACACAATACAACTCATCATTTCCAAGCTTCACACTAAATTTCAAATCATTCCCTTCAGTAGAAGCTAAGAAATCTTTGACGGAAAATTGGGTTTTTAGCAAAAATTCAAAGTATCGGCAAACAGGAAGTGGGCACCCGACATACTTGAAAATTGCTTACACAATACAACTCATCATTTCCAAGCTTCAGACCAAATTTCAAATCATTCCCACATATAGAAGCCAGGAAATCTGTGACGGAAAAAATTGTTGATGGACAGACGGACAGACGGACAAAGTGTGGGCCCTAAATATGTCAAAACACCCAATTTAACCCCTTTTTGGTCCCTTTTTCTTAAACAGATGGGGCCCTGAACTTGAAGAAAATTGATTCTTAGAAATGTGCCATTAAACATCAATCCAAAATTTGATAATAATCCATCCACTAGAACCAAAGATATGCTGTCCACAGACACGAAATACCTAATTTATCCCATTTTTGGCCCCCTTTTAGCTCATCTGGCCTAAAAGGCCATGTGAGCTTTTCCCATCACTTGACATCCGTCGTCCGTCTATCGTCTGTCCATAAACTTTTCACTTTTTGCCATCTCCTAAGAAACTGCTGGACCAATTTTAACCAAACTTTCTAGGAATGATGTATGGAAGGTCTTTTACTAAATTTGCCGAAATTTTTTCGGATCTGCATAAAAACATGGCTGCCAGCGCAGATCATAGTTTAACATGGGACCCTTTGGGAAAAGCATTTATTGACTAACTCCTCTGAAACTATTGAGACAAATTGAATCAATCTTTAGAGGAATGATGCATGAAAGGTCCTTTACTTAGATTACCAAATTTTTTCCGATCCGCTAAAAAACATGGCCGCCAGCGCAAACATAATTTAACATGGGACCCTATTGGAAAAGCATATAGTTGCTATCTCCTCTGAAGCTACTGAAGCAAATTGAACCAAACTTTACAGGAATGATGTATGGAAGGTCCTTTATGTATATTGCTGAAATTTTTCCTATCTGCTAAAAAAAAGGCCGTCAGTGCAGAACATAGTTTAACAATATTGGACCCTATGGGAAAAGCATATATTTAATATCTCCTCTGAAGCTACTGAAGCAAATTGAACCAAACTTTACAGGAATGATGTATGGAAGGTCCTTCAAATTGATTGCCGAAAAGTTTCCCACCCCATAAAAAACATGGCTGCCATCACTGAACATAGTTTAACATTTGACCCTAAGGGAAAATCACATTTTCATTTTCTCCTCAGTGATACCACTGAAGCAGATTCAACCAATCTTTACAGTAAGGATGTATGGAGGGTACTTTACAAAAAATTGCTAATTTAATTTCAATCTGACAAAAAACATGGCCTCTAGTGCAGAACATAGTTTAACATTGGAGCCAGGAATGAGATAAGCATCCTTATATTCATCATTTCTGAAACTCATCAAGCAAATTTACCTAAATGTATAGAAGGTACTTTGCAAACATTTTTTATTTCAATAGGATCAGACAAAAGAGGAGGGTGCTAATGAAGAACATAGCTAAACATTTAAACCCATTGGTATGAAAACATCATTTTTAGTCATGCATGGCATAGAAGCATTTATACAGGCTCAGTCTCTGAGCCTCTAGTTCTTAAACAGGCTGGGCCAGGAACCCAAAATTGAAACCCGGGCTTAAGCTTGTGGCAAGACACCTCACACTAAAATTTTAAAATGACCCTTCAACTAGAACATAAGTTATGCTGTCAAAAATACCCAATTTAACCACTTTTTGGCCCCTTTTTCTGAAACGGGTGGGGCCAGAAACCCAAAATTATAACTGGGCTTAAGCTTGTGGCAAGACACCACATATCAAAATGAAGATGATCCTTCTACTTGAACTAAGTTATGCTGTCCACAGTCGCCAACACCGACACCAACACGGACGACTGCGCCAGTTTTATAAAAAGCTCAATATTGGTCTAAATATTAATCTGAGTATTTCGTATCATTAATAAAGGTTTACATGATAACTTCAAGATGAAGAACAACAATTAAAGCGTTGTGTTATGTTGCATTGCTTGGTTTTACCATGTATTTGTAGAAACATTGTCTAATGTGCATTTACTCCATCATATCCTTTGATATGTTAAATTCAGGAGCGGATCCAGGAAATTTGAAAAAGGGGGTTCCAATTCAGAAGTGAAGAGAAATTTCGCAGAGCGGAGCGAGGCGCGAAATTTTTTGGGGTATTTCTTAGTAAAACACCAGGATTTTCATTTAAAATACATGATTGTCCAAAAAAAAGGGGTTCCAACCCCCGGAACCCCCCCCCCCCTTTGGATCCGCCAATGAAATTGAACAAAGTCATATGGCTATTTTGCTGTATTAGGTCATGCATCTGTGGTCATACCAAAGTTCTGCTACAGTCAGTAAATAAGATACATTTAATAGAATCTGATAAAATAGATTTTTGTTTCCAAAAACAAATACAAGGCAAGATTTTGCTTTTAACTGGCAAACTTGAAAAGCTAGTGCATGTTGGTAGAGATTATTGTGTTGAATCTTACATGACTGGTCAGTGACAAATACAAATACAAATACAATCCAGACAATGTATGTCTAAACTCTACAGATGTAATGCCTCTTTAAATGTGGGTTTCTAGTTAAACACCTAAAGTATCTGCAAAATATACAGAAAGTAGTAGCCTGAAAGATCTTTAAATTGCATGTTTATACAATGTTTCTCATCCTTTCCATGCTTTAGTTTAAAAATAAAATGTCAAACTAAAGCTGATGCTTACAGGCATTTTGCACAAAGGCTATGTAAACTAGATCATAGAGATGATGCCTTTCTCGGAGATACTCACTGAAGAACATTTTGACCTTGATTTCAAAGATCAAGGGTGTCACCAACCAAGGCACAAGACGCAATTCCTTGCAGCGATCTATCTGATGCCATCTTGAATGATTTCTTCAAGGCATCTGCCACCAATTTTTGTGACAGGGTCTTAATAAATTGTTGTTTTCGCAGCTTTATTTTCTAGGTAACACAACAAGTCACTCTTCAAGCTTCAAACAAAATGTCAAATAATTCTAAGTTCCCTTTGAGGAAATAAATTGTTGACTGAAAAAAAACACAGCCAAAGTGAAAACTATTAGAGCAACTACATATCAATGTAAGATCCAAGTTATCTGAAGTTTTTGAAACAGTCTAATAGTAAACAATAACATAGGTAATAGTTTGCCTCGTTATGGCACATTGTCACATCAACCCAATTTCGCCTGGATGTTGATTTACTATCAAAAATGTATGCATATGCAAAGTTACATGAACCTACAATATACAGTTACTGAAATATGAAATCAGATGCACATCATGCATAAAATGTAGGTTAAAGTGACAAAATTTTGTCTGGATGCTGACCTACCATAAGATGCATGCACATGCCCATGCAAGATCCTCATACCATGTACAGAACCCGAGATCTGAACTCAGGCCTAAACTTGAATGCAAGTCACTCAGGCAGAAAATATAGGTCAAAGTGACCTAATTTTGCCTGGATGCTGAACTACAATCAGAGATGCATGCATGTGCAGGGTTAGATGATCTTACCATGTAAAATAACTAAGATGTGGACTCGGACATAAACTTGAATGTAAGTCACTCAAGCGGAAAATGTAGGTCAAAGTGACCTAATTTTGTCTGAATGCTGACTTTCCATCAGAGATGCATGCATGTGCAAGGTTAGATGATCCTACCATGTACAGTGACTAAGATCTGAACTCGGACGTAAACTTGAATGTAAGTCACTCTAGCGGAAAATGTAGGTCAAAATGACCAAGTTTTGCCTGGATGCTAACCTACCATCAGAGATGCACAGTTAGATGATCACACTATGTATAGTTACGGAGATATGAACTTGGATGTAAATTTACATGCAAGCCACTCAAGCGGAAAATATAGGTCAGCGAGACCTAATTTTCTTGGAGGCTGTGAGTCAACCCAAGATGCTCCTGCATGCAAAGTTTGATGACCCTACCATGTATAGTTACTTAGATGTAAACCTAAAAGCGGACGAGGACGAAGACGTGGGTGTGGACGCAGATGCAGATGCCGGGGGTACTCCAATAGTCCCCCTCAACTTCGTTGAATCAAACTAATAAAATGGTGTTGTACTGCCATTATTAACACGATTTTAGAAATAGCTGTGGTTCACTGGTTTTCCTTAGCAGTTGACTAAAGTACTATTGTTGCAGATCAAGGGAAAGCAATTACTTCCTTCGGAATTATTTTTTGTTGTCTTAGTCAACAACTTAAAATGTGAATTTGTACTAAATGAATAAAATCATCTTAATCAGATTGATGGCAAACATCTAGAAGATAATCATACAGGTATGTTGAAATAATAATCATAATAAGTTGAAACCAGAGGCTCCCGGGAGCCTGTATCGCTCACCTGGCTTTCATTTGCCACAATCAAGCTAACATTGTAAGTTATACATTTGATCTTCAGTCTCTCCAACTTTGGTAGCTTGAACACCATCAATATCTTGAACTGTATTTAAAGTCTGATCATATTTTACTATTTTTCTTTGTTGTGCATACATTCTTGCTAAGGACGACTTTCCACACCAGTTTTGAAGTTGAGACATCATTTTGTAAATGGCTGTCAACGAGCAATTTTCAAAATCAGTTTTAAAGTTACATCAATATCTATTTGGAAACCAAATTTCATTGAAATCCGATAATGTTAAATTTTCCTGCCTTTTATGGCTGTCATTTTGAAAATGGTGGTCAAGGAACAATTTTCAACACCGGTTTTGAAGTGGCAACATCAACATGATCAATATCTATTTGGAAACCAATTTTCATTGAAATCTGATAATGTTGAAATTTCCTGCCTTTTTTGGCAGCCATTTTGAAAGTGGCAATCAAGGAACAATTTTCAACACCGGTTTAAAGGTTGCAACATCAATATCTATTTGGAAACCAAATTTCATTGAAATCTGACAATGTTGAATTTTCCTGCCTTTTTGGCAGCCATTTCAAAATGGCAATCAACAAACAATTTTCAACACTGGTTTTGAAGTAGCGAAATCAATATCAACTTGGATACCAAATTTAATGAAATCGGACAATGTTGAATTTTCCAACCTTTTTTGGCAGCCATTTTGAAAATGGCGGTCAAAGAATATTCTTTAAAATCAGTTTTGATGTTGGGACATAAATACCTATTTGGAAAATAAATTTCATTGAAATTGAACAATGTTGAATTTTCCAGCCTTTTTTTGGTGACCATTTTGAAAATGGTGGTCAACCAACGATTTTCAACTCCAGTTTTGAAGTCGCCACAGCATGGCAAACATTTTATCAATTTAAACTTAACTTTCATCTTCTGCAGTCCCAAAAATATGATAATTTTGGAAAGTCTGTGAAAATAAAGGGCTACTCCGAGCGCAGCATGATACGACCGTAGCATGTCAACCACTGAAATATGAACAAGTTTTAACTTAAACGAATATGGACACAGTAATTTGCTTGACACAATAAGGACCTTGACACATAAATTAACTGGACACAAACTAGTGAAAATCAATATTAGCCCTTTTAATCCCCTATTAATAGGATATTGTAAGAGCTAAGAAAAATCTGATTTCACATCTTTTTTGAAATATTGCAATTTGACCCCTTTGACCCTTATAGCTTGGAAACCCCAAGAGCTATGCAAAATCTACAATGAGAATAATTAAAAGAAAAAAATCTCTTCAAAATCTAATGAAAAATGAAGATTTCACATATTTCTAATAATTGCAATTTTGGCCTCTTTGATCCCTTATACCTCAGAAAGAGTAAGAGCTATGCCAAATCCGTTGAAATACTGCTGAAAGCTTACAATGAGAGGAATCCAAAGAAATAAATCCCATCAAAATCTGATGAAAAATGAAAAATTTAGGTTATCCGCATGTTTGCGATTTTGGCCCCGTTGGGCCCCTCAAAGCTTGGAAAGGAAACAAGTCGTCAAAAATCTTATGGTGCAGCACTAATTTATTTTTCATAAGGAATCAATTGCAAAAAACAGCATCAAAATTGGACTTAAAATAAAAAAATTAAAATTTTTGAAATTTGCCCATTTTGGGCCCCATTTATCTTGTAAGCCATACATGCCACATGAAATCCGTTGCCATATTCCAAATTAGAAATTTCCTAAGTAGTACACTGAATGAAACCCCATCAAAATCCGATAAATAATAAACATTCTACAGTTAAATACTGTGGAAGTTCTTTTATTCGTTGACATCAATTTTCGTGGTTTTCATAAATACATATGTATCACTATTTCGTAGGTACTTTAATTCGTGGTTTCGTATTCTATGCATTAAAACTTATGGGGAAAATGCATTTCGTTGGGAACTTAATTTTGTGGTTTTATCGAACCACGAAATCCACGAAAATTGGAACCCCACGAACAATAGTACTTTCACAGTATGTGAAAACACCAAATTTTGCCCTTTTTGGCCTCTTTTTTTAGAAACGGGAGGGGTCACAAAACCTACAACCAATCCAAGCCTTCCTTTTGTGCCAAGGAACATTGTGTTAAAATTTCAGAAGGATTGATCAACTGGAATTTGAGTTATTGACCCAAAACAAAAGTGTCTACAGAAGACAACGACGACAGCACCATACCATTATACTACCACAAATTTTTTGCGGTCGCATAAAAAGGGCAATAACTCCTACAAGGGTTTTTGGATTTTCTTCAAAATTTCAGGGTGGGAAGATCTTGATATTCTGAACATTTTTGCAACTTACACTTGACCTCTATCTGTTACACTTTTTGAAATAAAAAATTAAAATGCACAAATTTTGAAAATTTGAAGGAAAAAGGGCAATAACTCCAACACAGGTTTTCGGATTTTCTTCAAAATTGCAGGGCAGGTAGATCTTGCCATGCTGTTCATTTTTACTTCATGTCAGATTTTTGATATCTGTAATGGTTTTTGATTTATTTGCAAAAAAAACCAGCAATTTATCCCTATGTTCTACATTTTTAGCAGTTGCGGCCGGTTGTTTAGTCTTCGAACTAATCGAACACAATTTTGAACTTGCACCCCCTGGTGATGCTTCAGGCCAAGTTTGGGAACAATTGGCTCAGCAGTTTCCGAGGAGAAAATTTTTGAAACTGTTGACAGACGACGGATGATGGCACCTTTTAGGCCAGGTGGGCTAAAAATAAGGGAGACTAGAATACTGACAAAGTCAGAAAGGGCCCTGCCCCCTTGTTTGTCCCAAAAGTCTCTTTGCACAATTTCATGGAAATCATAAAACAATTTGGGGGGAAAAACATAAATAACAAAATCTTAAGTTATTGTAAATTTAGTTTCTACATATGGCTGCTTTGACAACTTATGTCTCATCTGTTCAGATCAAATCAAAACATTGAAAATAATATATGAAGGTCATTTCAAGTTATCATACGACAGAGCTAATTCTAAAAAAATGCACTTTTTCATATAAAAACGAAGTTTTTTCCAAAAAATCATTTTCTGATTTTCCTAAAAAAAACGAAAGGGAGCTTCTTTTGGTCCAGTTCATGTTTGAGTATCAAAATCATTAAAATCCATGAAGGCAATCTTAAGTTATTGTACGACATAGAACTCATTCTCAAAATATGCACTTTTTCATATAAAATCTAAGTTTTTTCCTCAAAATCATTTTTTTATTTTCCTAAAAAAGGAAAGCGAGCTTCCTTTGGTCCAGTCCAACCTTGAGTATCAAAATCATTAAAATCCCTGAAGGCAATCTTCAGTTATGGTACGACATAGAGCTCATTCTCATAATATGCACTTTTTTATATAACAAGTGATGACCCTAAAGGATGTCTCGCCTGTCCCTGCTGGACTTTAAATTGATGTGAAATCTAAGTGAACTAATCAGAAGAGTGTACATGCTCACTAGACTGTGAAATTGAGGTCAAGGACAAAAGTCACCTGCCAGACTGATATGTACTACCCAAGACCAACCTACATACCAAATATTATCAACCTACCACTTCTAGTTATTGAGAAATAAACTTAAGCAGAAAAACTTAACGTGGCCACTAGACCGTGAAATTGAGGTCAAGGTCACATGACAAATGTCAGACTGGCATATACCCAAATAAATCTTGCCATAGGACAAATATTGTGAGTCTAGAAGCTACAGTTGCTGAGAAATAGACATGAATGTGAAAATTTAACAAAGTCACTGAACCATGAAATTGAGGTCAAAGAAACATGACAGGTGTCAGACTGGCGTGTACCCATATAGATCTCCCTACAAACAAAATATGACGGGTCTAGGTGTAACAGTTACTGAGAAAAGGACTTGAATGTGAAACTATGTCGCAGATTTTCTAAGTTCACTGATATATAGATCTCACTATAGACCAAATATGACAAGTCTAGTTGTTATAGTTCCTGAGAAAAGGACTTGAATGTGAAACTATGTCGCAATGTTTATGTGCTTATTGAACCATGAAAACAAGGTCAAGGTCATCCAAAATGTATGCTGCTGGAAAGGTCATCACTTGGTGGTGCTGTGGACCAAAGATGATGTTTGTATGTATTACCCTTGAAAAGTTATGAAGGTTTTAGAAAAAAGTTTACGCAGCCGCCGCCGTGGCCGTCGCCGGATTGCTATACCTATGTCTCGCCTTCAGCGACTTTCGTCGCAGGCGAGACAAAAACTAAGTTTTTTCCAAAATGTCATTTTCCAAATTTCCTCAAAAACAAAAGGGAGCTTCATTTGGTCAAGTTCAACCTTGAGTATCAAAATCATTTGAATCACTGAAAGCAATCTTAAGTTATCGTACGACATACATGTAGAAGTAATTCTCAAAATATTCACTTTTTCATATAAAAACAAAGTTTTTCCCAAAAATCATTTTTTGATGTTTGATTTTCCTCAAAAACAAAAGGGAGCTTCCTTTGGTCAAGTCCAACCATGAGTATCAAAATCATAAAAATCCCTGAAGGCAATCTTGAGTTATCGTACGACATAGAGCTAATTCTCATAATATGCACTTTTTCATATAAAAACTAAGTTTCTTCCCAAAAATCATTTTCCAAATTTCCTCAAAAACAAAAGGGGGCTTCCTTTGGTCAAGTCCAACCTTGAGTATCAAAATCATAAAAATCCCTGAAAGCAATCTTGAGTTATGGTACGTCATAGAGCTAATTCTCAAAATATGCACTTTTTCATATAAAAACGAAGTCTTTTCCCAAAAATCATTTTTTTTATTTTCCTCAAAAACAAAAGGGAGCTGCCTTTGGTCCAGTCCAACCTTGAGTATCAAAATCATTAAAATCCCTGAAAGCAATCTTGAGTTATGGTATGCCATAGAGCTAATTCTCATAATATGCACTTTTTCATATAAAAAACTAAGTTTTTTCCCAAAAATCATTTTCCAGATTTCCTCAAAAACAAAAGGGAGCTTCCTTTGGTCAAGTCCAACCTTGAGTATCAAAATCATTAAAATCCCTGAAAGCAATCTTGAGTTATGGTATGACATAGAGCTAATTCTCATAATATGCACTTTTTCATATAAAAACTAAGTTTTTTCCAAAAAATCATTTTCCAAATTTCCTCAAAAACAAAAGGGAGCTTCCTTTGGTCAAGTCCAACCTTGAGTATCAATATCATAAAAATCCCTGAAAGCAATCTTGAGTTATGGTATGTCATAGAGCTAATTTTCAAAATATGCACTTTTTCATATAAAAACGAAGTTTTATCCCAAAAATCATTTTCCAATTTTCCTAAAAAAGGAAAGGGAGCTTCCTTTGGTCAAGTTCAACTTTTGAGTAAAAAAATCATAAAAATCGGTGAAGGCAATCTTGAGTTATGGTACAACATAGAAAACGCTGACGGACAGACGGACAGACAGACAGACAGACAGACAGACAGACGGACGGACAGACTGATTACTATAGGGCGCCGCCATTTCATGGCGGGGCCCTAATAATAATAAACAAAATCTTGCTAATTTCCGGTAAGCATTCATACATATATTTATTTTCAATTCTTGCTATGTACATGTAAACCTTGCATTCAATCTTTTAAATACACATCACCATGTAACAAAGTTGCTCAAATCTTAACAAAAAAAAAACTTAAAAAGACTAAAACTGTGTTAATTGGTTGGCACCATGGCACTTATAATTGGATGGTCTAATGGAGCACTCGTAAATAAACATCCAATGTAGGAATGTGTTCCCCATAAATGATGGCGTATCACTTTGCAACATCCAAGATCATCAATTTCAAATCCAAGTTTTCTGTATCGCTCGTCTGTTTCAAACATAGAGGCATTTGTATGAGGGCTTAGGTACTGGAAAAAAGGATGAAAATTATTTCTTGACATTTAATGTTGATTGATTGATATTTTACTCCAACTACAGCAATATTTCAACTCTATCATGGCAAAAACTTAAGCATATTGAACGAATATAATGAATAGAAAAAAAATATCAATATAATACCATATAGCTTTTTACATATGTGTAAAATATTAAAAACATTATAGATGAAGTATTAGTTCATTTTATGTTGAAGTCATGTCTGTAGATTTTATAACATTTATTCTAGAAATGTTTGTTTTCACTACCAGTATTTAAAAAAAAATCTGAAATTTTGCCACACAAATTAAAAGGTTGCAAAAAATTTTTAGGTGGATATTATTTATATATATTAATGTAAATTTCACCAAGCTGAGTCTCTCATATTTCACTGATTCCTAAAACTACTTTGTGAGTACATAATATAAACTGTATCAAATATAATTTGAATCATGTTACGGCAACTTTTGAATTTCGAATTTTTCATGGTGCTGTCAATTGTTGACCCACTCATATGGAAAAATGAATTACTTTGGGTTTCTCCATTATAACCATTTTTGGTCTTAGAAGTAGAGATTTTTTTTATTAAATGTGAAATTTTACAACTAATTTTATATAAAAATGCATTTATAAACATAACAAAAAAGAAATCATTTACCTAGTACTGAAACCATTTTATTTAGGTACCTGTCAGAACTTGAACCTGGGTCCAAAATGCCAATTTTCACATGAGCACAGAACAAATGGTATCATGTAATAAACTGTGGACATAGGATATGTCTCGCCTGCTCATTGCATCGCTTAAATTTGCACATTGATTTAATGCAGCAGCCATAAAAATAAATAATTCTTCATCTGTATTAACAATTTCCTAAAAAATGATGTAACCACTCATACATGACTTTAGAGGGGCCAGGGTCTCAATCTGGGCATGAAATCAGTATGTACTCCTCAAGATGCAACTGCATGTCAAATATCAAGTGGCCAGGACTACTGGTACAAGCTGTTCAGACTGCTTGCTTAAAACTTAAAGTGATCTTTCATGCATGACTAAGGGGCAAAGGCAACCATCTGGGCATGGAATCCATATGTACTCCTCAAGACACAACTGCATGTCAAATATCAAGTGCATAGGACTACTGGTGTGGGCTGTACTAAGTGCTTGCTAAAAACTTGAAGTGATCGTTCATGCATGTTTTAGGGGCCAGACCAACCATAAGGACGTGGAAACAGTATGTACAACTGCATTTCAAATATCAAGTGGCTAGGACTACTGATATTGGCTGTACAAACTGTTTGCTAAAAATTTAAAATGATCGTTCATGCATGACTAAGGAGTCAGGGCCAGAATCTGGGCATGGAATCGGTATGTACTCCTCAAGACGCAACTGAATGTCAAATATCGAGTGGCTAGGACTACTGGTACAGGCTGTACACAAACTGCTAAAAAACTTAAAAGTGATTGTTCATGTGTGACTAAGGGGCCAGGGTCACCATCTGGGCATGGAAATGGTATGTACTCCTCAAGATGCAACAGCATGTCTAATATCAAGTGGCTAGGACTACTGCTATAGGCTGTACAAACTGCTTGCCAAAAACTTAAGGTGATCGTTCATGAGTGACTAAGGGGCCAGGGCCACCAACTGGGTGTGGAATCGGTATGTACTCCCCAAAATGAAACTGCATGTCAAATATTAAGTGCCTAAGACTACTGGTATAGACTGTGCAAACTGCTTGCTAAAAACTTTAAGTTGATCGTTCATGCATGACTTAGGGGCCAGGGCCATAAACTATGTTGTACCCATACTAATGCAACTGCACATCAAATACTATGGACTTACAACTAACATTAGTTTGCAATTATTGATGCTGCTGTCGCCGCTGGAAATGCTATCCCTAAGTCTCGCCTCAACGACTTTTTGTCAAGGGAGAGACAAAAACCGATTGTATTAAAATTCAATTGCTGTACACATATTGAAATTCAATTTCGAATGAAACATTTTGTTAATATTATCATGGTGTTTAGGATAAATATAGATTACACCACAAGATCCCGTTCATTACCATATTTTATCCACTAGAGATAGTTTAATTGCGAGGCTTGCCAAGCATTTTAAAATTTTTAAATTCAACAATCGAGAGTGGATAAAATATGGTAATAATCAGGATAAAGTGGTCTAATCTTTTTCTCTAATGATAAATGATAAGCACTGAGAATTGTATTCCAAATCGATTTGGCAGGAAATAGCACAGGGCTTTATTCAACATACGTTGAATATGAAAATTTATCTAATGGGTCAAAACCTGGTTTTAACTTCACATATCATTAGAGAACAAATGTTAACAATAAAGCTTGATTAGCTTGGAATCAGAATACTAAATATGTGTGAATAAGCATGCATTGTATGTGAAAAAGTTGAATCACTTACAGGTTTGCCGCAGGAGGGATCAATAAAATCTGCCCAAAAACCAGCTTGATATAAAGCATTACATATTTCAGTGGCTCCTTCTACAAACTAAAATTAAAAGGTAAATACTGAGAATTCTAGTGATTGATGATTCAATGTATTATCAAAACAATGTTGAATATTGAAATATTGTCTGATGACTGTCAATATAAAATGTCATGATTCGCAAAAATAAAAATTCATCCGATTTCTAAGAAATGTGTGTCACCTGCACTACTAATGAGCTATTTTAAGCTCTGTGAACCTCTTAAAATCTATAAGTACATGTTTAATGTGCACAACTATGACATATGAACCAGATATTATGACAGGTGAAAATTTAATTGGAATCTGACTTATGGTTTTCAAGGGGTCATGGATTAACAAGCCAGCAGACAATGTAATCCATATACTGTACAGCTCACACGGATGAACTCAAAGTCCTTGTTTTTTGGGTGGATTCTGGCAACGTGGACTGATTAGCTGATTCCGTGTAGCAGGGTGGACGATTGCGGATGTCCACCTTAACGTGACCCAAAGTGGACAAATTTTTGAAAACGGAATCTCGTGGAACCATCATGGCCACACAGAGAAATTAATTTTTACATGAACATATATTTGATTTCGTCGCAAACATGCAAATCGAGGAATATTTACATCTTTCTTCAATCATATCCTGGGACCATAAACATTTCATTATTTGTCCCAATTGTATTGTGGTTCATGAACGTAATCCAAATGCATGTAAATAAATAAATAAATTTCTAGATGTGTATTTGTTATCAAAAGCATGCTTCAATTGTTGATTGAGCATCTCTATATAATGTGTATTCATATTACTCGAGATATTGATTTTTTTCATTGGTTGGTTTTTAGTTCTATTTTTATCTTTTATATGTATATAATCTAATGGCTTCTGAAAGCACTCCTGCTTAATGTGCTATATCCAGGCTTTATTTTAAATTTCAAGCTATTTATGATAAAGATTTGATAGAAAATGATTTTTGACAGAATATTTGTGCTAAAAGTTATATAGCCGAGACCTGACAAGTGACAATTACGCAACTATAAGACGCCGAGGGATTCTTGCTGTTGACATTGAATATTTTATTTTATTTTCAATCCATGCTAATTTCTGCTTGAAAATATTTGAAAGAACATTAATTCGACAGAAAATACATGGCATTTTTCACGGCAACGAGACAAGCAAAGTATTTGAGGCTTGCAATTATCGCAATTCTAAAATAACTATGACGATCGCATGGGATATTCTATTTTAACTTCAACTTGCCAAACTTTCTGATTATAATAATTTGGGGAAAAATGATCATTTGTTGACATTAAAGCTCATTCCTTTTCAGTTATATTTTCAATGATTTCTAAATGTTGACCCGCGATGATTCCACGTTCAACACGATGTAACGAGGGGTCCACACTGGTAAATATTTTGTCCACGTTCTCAATTAGTTGTCCACGTTCAAGATCGCGGTGGAATTCCATGTTTGACAAAATTTGTCCGTGATGACAACAAGGATTTTGAGTTTTCCATGTGAGCTGTACAGCAAAGTGTGACTCTTCATAGAGCTGGCAACAACAAAGTATTGCAATTTCTTAATTTGCAGCAAATTGGCCAATTATTTTCCCTTTAATAAAACCAAAACCAAATCCGTTCTAGTATGTGTGTAAATAGAAGTCTGTGATAGCACATGAACATTTCATTCTTGTAAGACTTATTCTTAATAATTTTACCTGATGTATATCCAAAATCATGAAAAATACAGTGTAGAAAAATTAACATCTATTTCAACTTATGCAATTTAATTGAATATTGAATAGATACCCTAAGTCATATTTCAGATAAACGCTGCATATGAAATGATAAATGCCAACCCTGTTTTAGCAACTGCATTAAATTTCTTAAAGCTCTTGAAATCTTTGGGTTTACATGCTTTTATAGTTGAGACTACAAACATGTTTTCGAAAGGTATCATACTCATTTTCTTACTATAATCGCCCTAAATTCCGTTTTTACCTTCATTGTGTGAAAATATACTTTTTACAAAATATGTGTACAAGAAAATATCCTCAAAACACAAGAGGCTTTCATGAGCCTGTATCGCTCACCTGGACCATGGCTGACATAGAAAGATATATGGCATTTCCAATAAGCTCCAGAGTTCCCTGCTGAGGCCACCTTGGAGAAGATCTTTGAATGAGTTTTTCCCATACAGTCCAATGCTAAAACTATGTTCTCCGCTGGCGACCATCTTGGATGAGGCATAGACCTGTCGGATATCTTTTTTGGAAGGGACAATCTAAAGACCATTGTGGCCAAGTTTGGTTCTAATTGGACTGGTAGTTTCTGAGATCTTTGAATGTCTTATCCCATAGGGTCCAATGTTAATACTATGTTCCCTGCTGGCAGCCATCTTGGATGAGGTACGGACCTGCCGGATATCTTTTTTGGATGGGACTGAATTTGGTTATGATTGGGCTGGTAGTTTCAGAGAAGAAGATCTTTGAATGTGTTTTTCAAAAGGGTCCAATGTTAAAAACATGTTCCCTGCTGGCAGCCATCTTGGATGAGGTATGGACCTGCCAGATATAATTTTTAAAGGGGACCACCCAAGGACTATTGTGACAAAATGTGGTTCCAATTGGCCCAGTGATTTCAGAGAAGAAGATCTTTGAAAGAAAAGTTTACGATGGAAGCCGGACGCCAGATGGACGCCAAGTGATGGCAAAAGCTCACCCTGGCATAGCCAGGTAAGCTAACAAGAGTTGTCAGAAGACAACATAGCTCGCCGGGGATTCCAGTAACCTCAAAGCACAATAAATTCGAAAGAAAGCTTTCTTCACAAGAAAGTCACATATGAAATATAAACACCCTATCACAAAACAACTTAATTCTAGAAGCAAAATTGAAATTTTTAAAAAATTGCCCTCAGGGCAAGGTCAAGGTCAAAATGTCTATAAATATGGTACCATTAGAAAGCTCTCATCAAAAGAACGTCACATAACAAATATGAACACAATACCACTAAACATCTTAATTCTAGAAGCAAAGTTAAAGTTTAAAAAAAAATTGCCCTCAGGGCAAGGTCAAGGTCAAAATGTCTACAAATATGGTACCGCTAGAAAGCTCTCATCATAAGCAAGTCACATACCAAATATGAACACCCTACCACTAAAAGCCTGCCTTCTAGAGGCAAGGTTAAAGTTTTTTATATATTGCCCTAGGGGCAAGGTCAAGGTCAAAATGTCTACAAATATGGTGCCAAAAGAAAGCTCTCATTGCAAGGAAGCTACACACTAAATATCTACATCCCAACTCTTAAGGTCTCCATTTCACAAGCAAGGTTAAAGTTTTTGCTGACGATGCCGACAACGCCGACGACGCCGACACCGGGGGTATGACAATAGCTCTACGGACATTCGTCCTGGCGAGCTAAAAAGGGAACTAAATCTGTGATAAAAACTGTAAATGGAAAAATCAAGACTGTCAATAGATGATATCCAAGTTGATGGTCTGCACTCTCTAACTGACACTTTATAAGAGTTTATCTTTCTAGGATGTTGACAAACAAAAATCTCAAGAATTTTTTCAAGAACTTTGCTTTTTCTCAGAAACAATTCATTTTTAAAGAAATTCACATCAGAATATATCTTTTTCTCCTTAGTGCTCAGTACTACAGGGAATGGGGAACCAGTTATGATCATACTGGGTTCGGTCTTAAAGTTTAAAACAGGGAGTGCTGACTTTGAACTTGGATATGGTCTATTTGCAGAAATCCACAAAAATTATCCCTGTTATACTTACAGCTTCTAACAGTTGTTCTCTTTCCTCCTCCACTTCTATACTCCATCCTGACATATCGTTGTTAGTTTTATTACTTATGGTAACTATTGTCAGAGTTGTGTTCGTCATATCTTTACTTGGGAATAACTCTTGGAAATCTAGTTGTAAAGATAAAATTTAATACAGTTAAATAACTAGAGCTGTTGCCGAATGGCAGCCAGGTATACCCCCCTCTAATTGAATCCTGAATCAATGTGACAAATGTAAATCTAAGTGTGTGTGGACACAATACAGTTGTGGACACAGTACATATGTGGACACAATACAAGTATGGACAAAATGATATAACTCCTCATTTTTTCCCTGAAAATATTTAAAGACGAATTATCTCCCATTCAAAATTTCGGGCAGCAACCATATAACTTCATGCACATCTTCAGATGTGTTACATTTCATCAAAATCCAAGCAGCCCTTTAGGAGAACATGCGCTGACAAGGCACATTGAGGGACAGACAGACAGACGCACGGACGGGGTGATTCCTATTTACCCCCCAAACTTTGTTTGCAGGGGGGTATAATAAATAAGTAATATTTGAGATTTTCTTAATAAATTTAGAAGACTGCAATTCCTCCTTGCCTCCATATGCAAGGTTCGAGTCTGCAAGACATTTATGATGATCTCCAAACAGAATGTTGAATGATTAATGGGAAATTGGTAAATCTGCACCCTCCCCAAAAGTGTTGAATCTAAGAGGATATTGGACATGAATAACTTAATGTCAAACCCAAGTTTTTGTCTTGCGAATATCAAACTTTACATACATAAATGTAAATAACTCTCTAAACCTTTTGAAAAGCATTTTAAAGTTTAAGAATTTTTTTACTATCAAAAATGGAGTTTACCTTGTGACAGTTATCTCCTTACAGATGAAACTAGAAAAACTGTGAGCAAAGCTCACTAATAAATACCCCCCACAACCCCATTTGATTCCAGAAATTATAAAATCAATCAAATCAAATTCTGAAATAGGCGGTGCACATCTACATTATGTCATGAACACTGTGCTAAAGTTTCATGAAAATATATTCAGTGGCTCAAGAGGAGTAGCGGATAAGAGATGGTACCCTCTTGTAATGTAATGGCTAAGTCCATGTTTTGCTATGGGAAACCCCAAAAATCAATCAAATCAAATCTGAAATAGGAGGTGCACATCTACATTATGTCATAAAGACTGTGTTAAAGTTTCATGAAAATCTGTTCACTGGTTAAGGAGGAGTAGCGGATATGAGTTGGGTACCCCCTTGTAATGTAATGGCTAAGTCCATGTTTTGCTATGGGAAACCCCTAAAATCAATCAAATCAAATTCTGAAATAGGAGGTGCATTTCTACATTATGTCATAAAGACTGTGTTAAAGTTTCATGAAAATCTATTCAGTGTGTTCAGGAGGAGTAACGGATAAGAGATGGGTACCCCCTTGTAATGTAATGGCTAAGTCCAAGTCCGTGTTTTGCTCTGGGAAACCCCAAAAATCAATCAAATCAAATTCTGAAATATAAGGTGCACATCTACATTATGTCATAAAGACTGTGTTAAAGTTTCATGAAAATCTATTCAGTGGTTCAGGAGGAGTAGTGGATACGAGATGGGTATCCCCTTGTAATGTAATGACTAAGTCCATGTTTTGCTCTGGGAAACACCAAAAATCAATCAAATCCAATTCTGAAATAGGAGGTGCACATCTAAATTATGTCATAATCTTTCAAAATTATGTTTTGACCCCCCATTTTTCTTTTCTAGATTGTGGTCATGGAGTTAGTAGTCTACCTGTATTGGTTTTATTCCTATGTTTATTCTACGATAGGGAAACGGGACAGAGAAAGGGGAGGTTTGGGTACCCATAAACCGGTTTAACCCTACCGCTGGCTTTTGCTAGTGCCGGTACCAAGTCCGGCTGTCCCGAGTTCCTATCGTTGTTTATGTTTGTCTTTTGTATTTTTATTGTGGGTTTTTTCTTGTGCAGTTCCTATTTACTTTCTGGCATGTGGCTATGTTTTTCGGCCATTGTAGCTGTTTCCTGTTATCTTTTTTATTCCATAAAGACTGTGTTAAAGTTTCATCAAAATCTATTCAGTGGTTCAGGAGGAGTAGCGGATAAGAGATGAGTACCCTCAGGTGTAACGGATGGAGGAACGGATGGACGGACGGACGGACAACCCCATCACTATATACCCCCACTTAGTGGGGGTATAATGACTTGTAATGTCATTTACTTCACTTTGTTTTGGATTTAACAATTTGTCTGCAGTTCAGGGATCTTTTCATTTAAACAGTTTGAAATAAAACCAAATTAAAGGCAAATGAGAAACATCTGTCAATTGTCTCCCTGTATCAAGTTAGTTATATATCGTTGAAAGGGAGATATTATTAATTATAATATCAAAAGAAGGTATTGATATGCTAATCATAGGTTTCATTATGAGTGAGGCTTGTATATTGCTTGTTATCAAATCGAGCTATTTAATTACACAATAATAATAAATGAGCTCCAGCGAATTAATTATTATTTGTAATTAAATAGCGACATTTGATAACAAGCGATATACAAGCATCACGAGTTGTGAAACCTATTTCTCTTATGATAAACCATTCTGTCGTGTTCTCCCAATTATGTTAAGTTGGGAGAATTTAGTTGTGTTTGTGAATACAGTGAAGATTGATTGTGTACTTTAAACTTATCCTTATAATGAATGTAAAGTCTAACAATAAATTTTCCCCATATATAAAGTAGAAACTATAAACAACGATAAGTGTTGTTGCATTATACACACATGTACACAACAATCAATAGCAATGACAGGTACATGATTCCTCGCTGGTGACAAACCTGGGTGAAAGCTCGGTTGAATTGTAATTACAGTTTTAAACATCTATACAGTAATAAAATTAATTTCTGCTTGTCAGATGAGTGAAAATGTTACAAATGATTTGTAATTAAACGTAGGTGTAAATTTCTCTGTCTCTGTGGTAACTGATTCTGATGTCAATTTCCACGCATCAATGATCCCAATACACATTACATCATAACATCAACAAAGAACACAGGAAGGAAATTAAACTTATTTTTAGCAATAAAATAATATATTTCAAGTGGCCAAAATATATTCAACTGTTTTGGGAGAATGAATTAATAGGTGTGTACACACGAAGCTCATTTTTTCATTTCTTCTTCTTGCCAATGGTATAAAAAATAATGCAGACGACATAATGCAATGAGCACGGAATTAAAAAAATAATTGCCATGACGTTGGTTTAACCTGATGTGTGACCTGAAGAACAACCAATGAAAATACTGCTGAAAAGTTATCTAATCATATGAAAGGCCAATGAAACTAGAATACTGACAAAGTCAGAAAGGGCCCCGCCCCCTTGTGTGTCCCAAAAACCTGTTTGCGGAATTTCATGGTAATCAGATTTTCCTTAAAAACGAAAGGGAGCTTCCTTTGGTAAAGACCAACCATATAAACCACTGAAGGCAATTTTAATTTATTGTACGATATACAGCTAATTCTCAAAATCTACACTTATTCATATAAAAACTAAGTTTTTCCCCAAAAATTGATTTAAGATTTTCCTCAAAGATGAAATGCAGCTTCCTTTGGTCAAGTCCAACCTTGAGTATCAAAATCATATAAATCCTTGAAAGCAATCTTAATTTATTGAACAACATAGAGTTATTTCTCAAAATATGCACTTTTTCATATAAAAGCAAAGTTTTTCCCAAAAAATCATTTTCAGATTTTCCTCAAAAACAAAAGAGAGCTTCCTTTGGTAAAGTTCAACCTTCAGTATCAAAATCTTTAAAATCCCCAAGGGCAATCTTCAGTTATCGTACGACATAGTGTTATTTCTCAAAATATGCACTTTTTCATATAAAAACAAAGTTTTTTCCCAAAAATCATTTTCCCATTTTCCTCAAAAATGAAAGGGAGCTTCCTTTAGTCAAGTTCAACCTTGAGTATCAAAATAAAAAAACTTGTTGAAAGCATTCTAGAGTTGTCGTACGACATGGAGTTAATTTTCAAAATATGAACTTTTTCATATAAAAACGAAGTTTTTTCCAAAAAATCATTTTCTGATTTTCCTCAAAAACAAAAGGGAGCTTCCTTTAGTCAAGTTGAACTCTGAGTAAAAAAATCATAAAAATCAGTGAAGGCATTCTAGAGTTATCGTACGACATAGAGTTAATTCTCAAAATATGCACTTTTCATATAAAAACAAAGTTTTTTCCCAAAAATTATTTTTCGATTTTCCTCAAAAATGAAAGGGAGCTTCCTTTAGTCAAGTTCAACCTTGAGTAAAAAGATCATAAAAATCAGTGAAGGCATTCTTGAGTTATCGTACAACATAGAGTTCCTCAAAAACAAAAGAGAGCTTCCTCTGGTAAAGTTCAACCTTCAGTATCAAAATCTTTAAAATCCCTATGGGCAGTCTTCAGTTATCATATGACATAGAGTTATTTCTCAAAATATGCACTTTTTCATATAAAAACAAAGTTTTTTCCCAAAAATCATTTTCCGATTTTCCTCAAAAATGAAAGGGAGCTTCCTTTAGTCAAGTTCAACCTTGAGTATCAAAATAAAAAAAAAATTGAAAGCATTCTAGAGTAATCGTACGACATAGAGTTAATTTTCAAAATACACACTTTTTCATATAAAAACGAAGTTTTTACCCAAAAATCATTTTCCGATTTTCCTCAAAAACGAAAGGGAGCTTCCTTTAGTCAAGTTGAACTCTGACTAAAAAAATCATAAAAATCAGTGAAGGCATTCTAGAGTTATCGTACGACATAGAGTTAATTCTCAAAATATGCACTTTTCATATAAAAACAAAGTTTTTTCCCAAAAATTATTTTCCGATTTTCCTCAAAAATGAAAAGGAGCTTCCTTTAGTCAAGTTCAACCTTGAGTAAAAAGATCATAAAAATCAGTGAAGGCATTCTTGAGTTATCGTACAACATAGAGTTAATTCTCAAAATATGTACTTTTTCATATAAAAGCGAAGTTTTTTCCCAAAAATCATTTTCCGATTTTCCTCAAAAAATAAAAGGAGCTTCCTTTAGTCAAGCTGAACTTTGAGTAAAAAAAATCATAAAAATCGGTGAAGGCATTCTTGAGTTATCGTACGACATAGAAAACGCTGACGGACAGACAGACGGACGGACAGGCTGATTACTATAGGGCGCCGCCACTTCATGGCGGGGCCCTANGAAAATATACTTTTTACAAAATATGTGTACAAGAAAATATCCTCAAAACACAAGAGGCTTTCATGAGCCTGTATCGCTCACCTGGACCATGGCTGACATAGAAAGATATATGGCATTTCCAATAAGCTGCAGAGTTTAAACTATGTTCCCTGCTGAGGCCACCTTGGAGAAGATTTTTGAATGAGTTTTTCCCATACAGTCCAGTGCTAAAATTATGTTCTACGCTGGGGACCATCTTGGATGAGGCATAGACCTGTCGGATATCTTTTTTGGGAGGGACAATCTAAAGACCATTGTGACCAAGTTTGGTTCTAATTGGACTGGTAGTTTCTGAGAAGAAGATCTTTGAATGTCTTTTCCCATAGGGTCCAATATTAATACTATGTTCCCTGCTGGCAGCCATCTTGGATGAGGTACGGACCTGCCGGATATCTTTTTTGGATGGGACCATCTAAGGACCTTTGTGACTGAATTTGGTTATGATTGGGCTGGTAGTTTCTGAGAAGAAGATCTTTGAATGTGTTTTTCCAAAGGGTCCAATGTTAAAAACGTGTTCCCTGCTGGCAGCCATCTTGGATGAGGTACGGACCTGCCGGATATATTTTTTAAAGGGGACCACCCAAGGACTATTGTGACAAAATTTGGTTCCAATTGGCCCAGTGATTTCAGAGAAGAAGATCTTTGAATGAAAAGTTTAAGATGGAAGCCAGACGCCAGATGGACGCCAAGTGATGGCAAATGCTCACCCTGGCATAGCCAGGTAAGCTAAAAAGGGAACTAAATCTGTGATAAAAACTGTAAATGGAAAAATCGAGACTGTCAATAGATGATATCCAAGTTGATGGTCTGCACTCTCTAACTGACACTTTATAAGAGTTTATCTTTCTAGGATGTTCACAAACAAAAATCTCAAGAATTTAAATGTTAGTGTTTTATTCACATAGATAAATGAATTTAACTTTTAGTTATTTTTATGGATTAATGAAACTCAGAAATCATCTGATATAAAATATTTTCTGCCACCAATCATTAATTGCATTAAGAAACATGACATCAGTTTCCTGTCACTGACAAAAATATTTTACTTCCATTCGGCACACCTGTAAATAAATGATTCAATAAATGATTCAAAATTTTCAAAATGTTGCTTCATATGATGACAACTTTGCTTTTTCTCAGAAACAATTCATTTTTCAAGAAATTCACATCAGAAGATATCTTTTTTTCCTTAGTGCTCAATACTACAGGGAATGGGGAACCAGTTATACTGGTCATACTGGGATCGGTCTTAAAGTTTAAAATAGGGAGTGCTGACTTTGAACTTGAATATGGTCTATTTGCAGAAATCTACAAAAATTATCCCTGTTATACTTACAGCTTCTAACAGTTGTTCTCTTTCCTCCTCCACTTCTATACTCCATCCTGACATATCGTTGTTAGTTTTATTACTTATGGTAACTATTGTCAGAGTTGTGTTCGTCATATCTTTACTTGGGAATAACTCTTGGAAATCTAGTTGTAAAGATAAAATTTAATACAGTTAAATAACTAGAGCTGTTGCCAAATGGCAGACAGGTAAACCCCCTCTAATTGAATCCTGAATCAATATGACAAATGTAAATCTAAGTGTGTGTGGACACAATACAGTTGTGGACACAGTACAAATGTGGACATGATACAAGTATGGACAAAATGATATAACTCCCTATTTTTTCCCTGAAAATATTTAAAGACGAATTATCTCCCATTCAAAATTTCGGGCAGCAACCATATAACTTCATGCACATCTTCAGATGGTGTACTATAATTGTGTTACATTTCATCAAAATCCAAGCAGCCGTTTAGGAGAACATGCACTGACAAGGAACATGGAGGGACAGACAGACAGCGGACGGACGGGGTGATTCCTATTTACCCCCCAAACTTTGTTTGCGGGGGTTATAATAAATAAGTAATATTTGAGATTTTCTTAATAAATTTAGAAGACTGCAATCCTTCCTTGCCTCCATATGCAAGGTTCCAGTCTGCAAGACATTTATGATGATCTCCACACAGAATGTTGAATGATTAATGGGAAATTGGTAATTCTGCACCCTCCCAAAAAGTGTTGAATCTAAGAGGATATTGGACATGAATAACTTAATGTCAAACCCAAGTTTTTGTCTTGCGAATATTAAACTTTACATACATAATTGTACATAACTCTCTAAACCTTTTGAAAAAGCATTTAAAGTTTAAGAATTTTTTTACTATCAAAAATGGAGTTTACCTTGTGACAGTTATCTCCTTACAGATGAAACTAGAAAAACTGTGAACTACTAAATACCCCCCACAACCTCATTTGATTCCAGAAATTATAAAATCAATCAAATCAAATTCTGAAATAGGCGGTGCACATCTACATTATGTCATGAACACTGTGCTAAAGTTTCATGAAAATATATTCAGTGGTTCAGGAGGAGTAGCGGATAAGAGTTGGGTACCCCCTTGTAATGTAATGGCTAAGTCCATGTTTTGCTATGGGAAACCCCAAAAATCAATCAAATCAAATTCTGAAATAG
>MJUU01066608.1:75700-86510 GCA_002080025.1 Modiolus philippinarum
TTATGTATAGTTCTTGAGAAATGCACTTTAACGCAAAACTTAACCAAAGTCACTGAAGCGTAAAATATAGGTCAAAGCCATCTTATTGTCACTGATTTAGGTAGTACTCATCAAGGCAATTGATTTGATGAAATATCATTGTCCTATTATGTATAGTTCTTGAGAAATGGACTTTAACGCAAAACTTAACCAAAGTCACTGAAGCGTAAAATATAGGTCAAAGCTACCTAATTGTCAATGATTTGGGTAGTACTCATCATGGCAATTACTTTGATGAAATATCAATGTCGTAAAATGTGTAGTTGTTGAGAAATGGACTTAAACACAAAACTTAACCAAAGTCACTGAAGCGTTAAATGTAGGTCAAAGCCATCTTATTGTCACTGATTTAGGTAGTACTCATCAAGGCAATTGATTTGATGAAATATCATTGTCCTATAATGTATAGTTGTTGAGAAATTGACTTAAACATAAAACTGAACCAGAGTCACTCAAGCATGAAATATAGGTTAAAGAGTCAAACTACCTAGTGAACCATGTAGTACTATCAAAGATCTACCTACTGACCTATTATCATTGTTCTACCTCTTACAGTTCCTGAGAAATGGACTTTAACGCAAAACTTAACTGGACGTACGGACAGACGGACGTAAGGACCGACAAGGGTAACACTATATGGCCCTTCCACATTCGTAGGCGGGGCATAAAAAGTCACTAAGTCGGTAAAGAGGCAGTGGCGATCCGATATGGCCCGAAAGGGGAGGTGCAGTATAGGACCCCATACTGAAGCACCATACCAAATATCAAGTGGTTGTCATTAGTGGTTGCTGAGAAAAATGTGACGAAAATATGTGTGACAGACGGATGGAAGGACATACACAGGTAAAACAGTACAATTACACAAATTAATGTTACACCTCTGTTGTTCATGCTACTTGGAATTTTTTTAAGTACAATCTTACTCCTATGTGCTTATATTGCTATATCAAATTATCTTCAATACAATGACCGTAAAATTGTGTGGAAAGTCTTCCATTCCAGTTTATTATTTCATGTATCAGATCTTGCCTATTTTGTGGTCTTTTTTTTTCATATAAAATACCAAAACTTCCCTTTCCAACTCAGATTTCTGCAGTATAAATCTATATACATTCTGAAAAAACATGTTTACTTTGGTTTTTATGTGTCCAAATGAAATTTACTCCATATTTCGCACTAAATTTACTACCTTTTCTCAGTATCTGTGGACAATCTTGTGCTACACATTCCAAATTATCAGCAGGTGAAGGCTCAGGTAAATACCGTTCTTCAATCTGGTATAATCATGAAAAAATAAAAAACTTGGTGTAAGTATGGATTCTACAACCAACATATATGGGTTACAATAGTATCTATTCATTAGGTACTGTTTAAATTTCGCAAATTCTAAGAGAAAAACTGTGATCATTTACTACTTAAGCATATATATTTGGTAACTGCAATGGTAGAATGGTATCTCTAAATTTGTCTTATAGTGGAAGCTGTAGAATATAAAACAAAATATCCTTACCACATTTGATAAATGAAAACACTTGCCTATTGCAATAATTTTTCAAGTCTTTCAAGTTGTAACTAAGAACAGTACCAACTAAAATTTAGACTAAATAGAGTATTGCTTTTTAAATATACATGTACATTGATGTATGTCTCTAAAGGTTATATACATGTATCAATTATCATAATTATAAATCAAACATAAAATATCTGGAAATCTGTTCAAGTGAGGTGAAAATTGACAGACATTTGCCCAGAAAACATTGCATGTTGGGATTCTACAACAACCAATATAGCTTTTTTCTATATTTTTTTGATGTGTGTGAGTGCTTAAAAAATATCACATCTTGTTTATCCAAGGGTAGTATATGCTTTCATCATTTATGCATTTTTCTCATGCATTTAACGTAGGATGCCTTTACCTAGTTCTTCTTCCTTATGCATTATTGTTTTCATAGCCAGTAAATAACTGTGTAATTATCCAGAAAATCATCTGACCCTTTATATGCTTGGTCCTGTACCTATTGCATTTGGACATGAAGACATATAAGGTTCAGGGCGACATATTTTGGAATTCTGTGCAAATTTTCCAATAGTTTTTATTGAAAAACAGACCTGTGACTATAATACTGGATAAGAAACACTAATATAAATCATACCTGTTGTACAGTGTGTTCAACTTGTTTAAATAGTTCCATTTGTCTTTCTTCAGGCAAATTTTCAAACAAAATGTCTTTATTTACAGGATCTAATGGTTTGATTATTTTTGTATTAACACCAACATTCCCTGGAAGTGTAAATCTTTTGTCTTGAGGTCCAAAAGGTCCAAGTTCTGTTGGCCATACAGTGTGATCTGTAAAGAAAATGTAAAAGGCTTATTAAAACAAATCATTTGGGAGGTAATTTTGACAATTCATTCTTCATGTGTACAATTAGAATCAATAAATACGTACATATTTTGTATATGACTGAAAATGAAAATGTCTAGAGAGTGATGTGCACTTAGGCGAAGAGTAGAGCCTATATAGCCAATCATAACAATAGCCTACTTAATGTAGAACAAATGGGAGCTAAAGTATTTCCTAGAACTACACATTTTTTTCAAATTTGTGGGGTCAGTTGATAAACTTGTGCTAAATTTTAGTTTGGAAATTAGTGTGAGATTATTACAAGGGTCCATGAAACATTTCTCAGTCTGCAATTTAGTCTATACCAAACAAGAGGACATCTTATACAAATTGTAATTTATCTGAAATGTAATGTCTGATGATAATCATTACACACTAGCTGCATTTTTTGCTGTAACCTTCAATCCAAGGTATTGACTGAACATTAAAGTATATCTTAAGGTTGAATATCTAGGAACCATGCTTTCTTCATGTGCATGTACCAAAGGATGAACATTGTATAGACCTTCAATGTATCGTTGAAAGCAGGTTTCTAAACATCTCGGAAATACCATACATTTTGCATTTGTGGGACGAGTTTGACATATGTCCAGGCCCAAAGTGATAGACCAAAATTCTTTATACTTATTCAATCTTTTTTTTTTCATATAGTCAGGCTTTTACGAAAAATTCTGGTTCACAACCCGACCATGGTAAAACCAGAGACATAATTTTTTAATACTGACTACATAATTTTATAATTTTCCTAATATTGAATTTACACTAAAGACAAGAAACATTTTAAGCAAATAACCTTTCACACACAAACTCATTCATTCACACTTATTCAATCTTGTTACTCCAAAAATTTGGACCACTTCCTCACTTTGTTGGTGTTTTTAGATTTCATTTTTATTCTATTCTCAATGTCCAATGTACCTAAATCTGTTTTGTTTATACAGGCCGATCAGTGATTTGATTCGAACAACAGAAATGGAACTCTTAAACGAAACAAAAAAGGTCTACTTAGATTGTTTTCTGTAGTTACAGATTTCAAAAAGTTGTTTCTAATTAGAAAATTTAATGATTTTTTAAATCATGTATTTCATTAAGGTTCAGAAATAATGTAAATGTTCACCGTTTGATTGTAAAGTTTGTTATTAGTGTGTAAATTGCAGTATAAGTGGACTGAAGTCGGTGTCTATCATTCTGGATGAAACAAATATACATCTCCAGATTTTCTCCAAAATTGGCATACTGATTCATAGAGAATTGGTCAATACGTGTGCAAAATTTCATTTCCGCCCTTCCACTCAATTTCCCAGAATAAAACCCCAAAGTTCGTGGATTCTGCTACAATACTGGCTCTATTTTTAGAAATGAAATCGAATTTACTTATATACGTGATAATTATAACTCAAAGTCAATGGCCCATTCAGGTAATCGTAATTTGATTTTTTGTCTATAGTTTGTTTTAATGGATTAAATTGAACAGTAAACATTTGACTACCGTTCCAAATAAATATTTAGATACAGAAATCTTGAAACCTTCCCATTATTGGCATTAATTTTGTATAATTTTATCATAATGGGGTACATTGATCCCTGTGAGTGCCTTGGAAGTGTTTATAAATAACATTTACTGCCAAATAATGAACACAATGGAAAATACCACCCTCACTTATACCTTGGTTACGGGATATCATTTGGGATCTTTGAAATATACATCATTGAAATCAATTATTTCATATTTCCCCTTCAAGATTAATCCTTTGGCTTTCTTTTAATATAGAAATTGTGTCCCCCGATAATTTTTTGCCTTTTAATAAGATTTTATTGTCGCCAGGTTAATTCAAGTGTGGTCGCATTGAAGACATTTGACATCAACTATAAAAAATTAAACGCGCAATAGCAGACAAATTCTTAACTTTTATTTTGTTAATGTTTTTGTTTTACTAAATGCATCGTTCCTTTGTGATTTATATACCCGAACAAGCTTAATATCCAGCCGTTACTATGCACCATCAACAGACAGTGTGTTTTTAAAATATGGCTGATGAAGTAGACGCCCACCTCATAAGCATGTTTAGAAGGGAGATAATTTCACACAATGACTTTTCGGCCTGTATAGTCTGAAGCAACATCTTTTTTTATTCTTGACATCTCACTATATGTATTAATTCTTATTTATATTCTAATATTGGAACAATGGAAACCATGACAACCAGCCATATGAAAATCTCCAATAACATAATGAGCGACTTCACAACAGTCTTTACGCTGTAATTGACGACGTCACAATATGTTTTGTGCACAAAAATGTCATAAAAGCTGAAGTAATGGCTGTCGTTACCGTGTACACTATAGGTCCGCTCAGATCATGAAATGTCATATTAGAATCAAAATAATTCATGTTTGCCAGTGGTTTGTAGTCGATTTACATATGGGTGTCCATTATTTTCGTTTATTTAACCCCTCGCTCCGCTACGCTACACTCTGGGTAAAATATTAACGAAAATTATTTCTTAAAACATGTCATAGTCTATATTACTCTTGGTACATGTTTGAGCAATAGATTCCCATTTGAAGTCAGAGACATCAATAGGAACCTGGCTTTCCTAATATGTATTCATATGTAAATTATAACAAAGATAATTCAATGATCATTCAGAGAAATATTTACGTTCAAGGTTGGGCGGAAAAAACCACCCCGGTATTTACCGGTGGAATTTACCGGTAAATACCGCCCTGGACAATACTCCTTAAGTGGACAATACTGGACGATTGAAATTTTCAATGGTCAATTGCTGGACAATACAAAGTTTAAGTGGTCAATACAAATTCTAAGTGGTCAATAGTAAATTTTTGGGGTTATATTTATAATATTACATTGTATCTGACTTTATTTTCTTTAAATTTTTGTTTTTGTTTTCTACCATTAAATACTGCCCTGGACAATACTATCAAGTGGACAATACTGGACGATTGAAATTTTAAGTGATCAATCATTGTACCTGACTTTATTTTCTTTTAATTATTGTTTTGTTGTTTTTATCTTTTACAATGTACAGCCTGGACAGACTGCAAACTGTTTACTGTCTTTTACTACCTAAATGGGTTTCCTGTCCATTTTACCATAATTAATCCATTAAATAAACACCACAAACACCATATATTTTATTTGACAGCTATAATTTATAATTGCTAACTAATTAAGGGTATCATATAGGCAATATATAGAACAGGTAAATCTAACAACTCTGTGGCTCATTAATGACATCTTATTAGATATAAACAAATGAATAAAATTAATTTGAAACATATTAACTTTATCAACCAGTATCAATATGCACAAATTAATATCATTTGAGAAGTATTTACCACTATGGCTATTGCCTTTAAGTAGAATTTGAACATACAACTTTATGATACATATTATTATTTCAATTTACTAACATTATGATTATGTACTAACTTTTAACCTACTTAGCAATATGTAGCCATCTGACAAGGTTATCAATAGGAGTATAGGTTCAAAATAGTAAGACTGTCTTTTATTTCAATTGTCTAGTATCGTCCAGTATCGTCCAGTACTGTCCAGTATTGTCCGGTATTTACCAGTATTGTCCACTGCCCCGGACAATACTAGTATTGTCCGCCTTTTTGCCAACCTTGTTTACGTTAAATCTTTTTAGTAGGATTGTCATGTGTTATTTGTTCCTTCATAGAATTTGTTCCAAGAGAATAAAGTATTACAGAATATTTGTTCCACAGGAACATATATTATAGCATTTGTTCTTCATGGGATAAACATTATATAACCATTGTTCCATATGGAAGAAATATTATGCCATTGTTTATAATATTTTTTCCACAGGAACTTTTGTTAAGTGAAACAAATAAAGGTTGCCAGAGTATCAAATGCATCACTAATATTACATGTATGTGATATAAACTGATCATATTTGGGGTGGTGTTACCGGAATTAACAGTTCATCATAATACAGTACTTCGAGTAAGAAATTTTTCTCTGGTTTTATCCATTTAGAGGCATTATAATTTTTTTGCCCATGGACCCCCTTAATTTTTCCCATAATTTCATTTTATATATCCTTATGAGCATTCTGTAAAAAATTCAGTAAATCTGATTTATTCTGTCACATTCCTTCTTGGTCAAACCTTGCTAATGTTAATCCTATGAAAAATCCGAGGAGTTCAGTTTCCCGCCAAATTTTCAATCACTCAAAAACAAGATCATCAACCTATCAATTTTTTTTTCACTTAAATTATTTCTTTTTTAATTTTCTAACAAAAAGTCACATTTATTTGAAATTCTATTTATTTTCATATGGAGTAGCAAACCCCCTTAAGGCAGAAAAATATTTTTTACCTAGACTATTTTCATCTGTATAATATGTTACAAAACGTTCTCTGCCTGTATAGGACGAGAATGTACGAAAATGTTTTACTGCTGCACTCAGATTGGGTAAATAGGCCGTCACACGACTGGTGTTTGACAACAGCTGAAAAAGTAATCATTACACATGTAGTTATCAATAAATAATGTCAAAATACAGTTGTATGGAGAATGTATGAAAATGTTTAACTGCTGCACTCAGATTGGGTAAATAGGCCGTCACACGACTGGTGTTGGACAGCAGCTGAAAATGTAATCATTACACATGTAGTTATCAATAAAAAATGACACCATATATTGTATTGATCATCCTCCAAACAAGTTGTGAACACACAAAGATAATTCAACATAATATTGTATTGATCATCCTCCAAACTAGTTGTGAACACACAAAGATAATTCAACATATGTTTACCTATATACAAGCGGGGCTTACATTAAAATCGTTCAGTAATTTATATATAACACTACCCTTTCTTTAACTGGTATAATTTGTTTCATACCCAGTGGAGACCTTTGTTAAGCTAATCTTATTTGTTTTACAACCAGTGATGGCTTTTAAATAGGAATCAGAAATTTAATTGGCATAAAATCAGCATACGATTCAACTGGTCATTTTCCAAGCAATCTAATTTTTGCTTTATTGGATGTCATAGAGACTTTATACAGTAAATAAAATTGAAACATTTCAATCTTACAACGGTTAAATAAAATGATTTGGAATCGATTGCCAAATCTGCTACCAGCAAAAATTAAAACTTATACAGCATGAGGACAAAAGACAAATATGATTCACAGTACAGAACAAGGTAAATTAGAACCAATATTACAATAAACATGGAAATGGTCTACATTATCTTATTTATTTTACAAACTAAGTTCATTTTCAGATTTTTTATGTGTACTGTATTACAAATTAAAATTGACTTGTTAAGCCATGATAAAGGTATGGCAAGCTGATATCTCCAAAGTCATACTACTGCATACTACTCATCATTAATTGTCTTGGATGAATTTCCATTATAATTCTTGTATATGATTTTATTTCAATAGTGTGATCCTGTATAGTTGGTATTAACATATTTTTTAATTATGAGGACTTGATATATATATATATGTGTATTTGCCAATCGTTGAAGATTGGTTGTTGACCATATATTGCAATTGTTTGATTTTGTCTATGTAATATGAACATTTTATTGTTTACACCTATCATCAAATTTTTTTTACTTAAAATGTTCTTCTTTTTAGGAGCTTAAAGGTATATGTTAATATAGGCCATAATAAAAACATTCATAGATTCTCATCCAAGCTTTTCTGAAATGAAGGGTAAGTGGGGTATTATATTTTTCAGTTTTTAAATACTTATAGTGAGAAATACATGTACTGTAAATTTTCAAGAAAATCACCAAAATTAGCAGTATATTAAAATAATTTTTTTGAAGCATTCTGAAAAATAGGGGAGGAAAGGGATGACTATCAAGGATATTCTTTCAATTATGGTCTTATGTTATATTTAAGGAAAGGTCTGTCCAGCTCAGGAGACAGCTGGATAATTATTCAATATTTCATTCCAGTATAACTCAAGCCAACAAACTGAAACGGGTCGATAATCAGGATAACGCGACCAGATCTCAAGACAAGAACGTGGCACGTTTTAGAACTTTTCGGAAATTAAATATAAAACTTGTACGGAGCCAACAACACATGGCTTATTTATCAAGATGTCAGATTGGGGATATGATACCTAAAACTTTGAGATCAAATATCCAACCACAAGTTCCCGAATTTCTTTTAAAATGGGAATACGCAACTAGAATAAGGACAGAAATTAGTGAAACTTTAAAGGGCATATCGAATAGTTTCTTGCTATATTGGCATTTTCATAATTTTTAGATATGTTGTTAAACAAGTGTCGAGGATTCCAAAAATAACAAGAAAATATTGGGTCGTCGATACTGTTTCTATAAAAATCGACCTTAAGAATTGATCATTTTTGCATTTTTTGAAGAAAAATTAAGTTATAGTTTTAAAATTAATTGAGAAAGTATTTCTAATCTACTCAGAACCACAGCAACAAAAAAAACAAAGTTAAGGTTTTAAGAATTTACAGAAAAATTGATTTGATGTAGGAAATTTTGTTATTTTACTAAATTAAAGAGTAATTAGCACGTATTACGAAACTAGAGGCTCAGAGACTGAGCCTGTATCGCTCACCTGGCAAAATGCTTCTATGCCAAAGATGACTAAAAAAGATGTTTTCTTACCAATGGGGTCAAAGGTTTAGCTATGTTCTTCATTAGCACCCATGTTTTTTGTCTGATCCTATTGAAATGAATAGTTTTTGCAAAGGACCTTCTATACATTTCAGAGATGATGACTATAAGGATGGTTATCTCATTCCTGGCTCCAATGTTAATTAAACTATGTTCTGCACTGGAGGCCATCTTTTTTGTCAGATCCAAGGACCTTCCATACATCCTTACTGTAAAGATTGGTTGAATTTGCTTCAGAAGCTTCAGAGGAGATAGCAAATATATGCTTTTCCCATAGGGTCACATGTTAAACTCGGCCATGTTTTTTCACAGATCAAAAAAATTTCGGCAAACTAAGTAAAGGGCCTTCCATACACCATTCCTGTAAAGTTTGGTTCCATTTGCTTCAGTAACTTCGGAGGAGATAGCAAATATTTGCTTTTCCCATAAGGTCCCATGTTAAACTATGTTCTGCGCTGGCAGCCATGTTTTTTCACTGATCAAAGTAAGTAAAGGACCTTCCATATATCATTCCTGTAAAGTTTGGTTCCATTTGCTTCAGTAACTTTAGAGGAGAAAGCAAATATTTGCTTTTCCCATAGGGCCCATGTTAAACTATGTTCTGCGCTGGCTGCCGTGTTTTTTCATGGATGGAAAAAATTTAGGCAAACTAAGTAAAGGACCTTCCATACATCATTCTTATAAAGTTTGGTTCCATTTGCTTCAGTAACTTCAGAGGAGATAGCAAATATTTGCTTCTCCCATAGGGTCCCATGTTAAACTATGTTCTGCACTGGCGGCCATGTTTTTTCACGCATCTATAAAATTTCGGCAAAATAAGTAAAGGACCTTGCATACATCATTCCTGTAAAGTTTGGTCCAATTTGCTTCAGTAGCTTCAGAGGAGATAGCAAATATATGCTTTTCCCATAGGGTCCCATGTTAAACTATGTTCTGCGCTGGCGGCCATGTTTTTTCACGGATCAAAAAAATTTCGGCAAACTAAGTAAAAGACCTTCCATACATCATTCCTATAAAGTTTGGTTCCATTTGCTTCAGTAACTTCAGAGGAGATAGCAAATATTTGCTTTTCCCATAGGGTCCCATGTTAAACTATATTCTGCGCTGGCAGCCATGTTTTTTCACGCATCGAAAAAATTTCGGCAAACTATGTAAAGGACCTTCCATGCATCGTTCCTGTAAAGTTTGGTTCAATTTGCTTTAGTAACTTCAGAGGAGATAGCAAATATTTGCTTTTTCCATAGGGTCCCATGTTAAACTATGTTCTGCGCTGGCGCCATGTTTTTTCACGGATCGAAAAAATTTCAGCAAACTAAGTAAAGCACCTTCCATATATCATTCCTGTAAAGTTTGGTTCCATAAATGCTTTAGTTACCGTACTTCAGAGGAGATAGCAAATATTTGCTTTTCCCGTAGGGTCCCATGTTAAACTGCTTTAGTTACCGTACTTCAGAGGAGATAGCAAATATTTGCTTTTCCCGTAGGGTCCCATGTTAAACTATGTTCTGCGCTGGCAGCCATGTTTTTTCACGCATTGAAAAAAATTTCGGCAAATTAAGTAAAGGACCTTCCATACATCATTCCTGTAAAGTTTGGTTCAGTTTGCTTCAGTAACTTCAGAGGAGATAGCAAATATATGCTTTTCCCATAGGGTCCCATATTAAACTATGTTCTGCGCTGGCGGCCATGTTTTTTCA
>MJUU01066608.1:98121-114252 GCA_002080025.1 Modiolus philippinarum
GCAGCGTCAAAATCTACCTAGAAATCAATTTTCGTTGAAATCTGACAAAGTTGAAATTTTGACGTATTTTGGCGGCCATCTTGGAAATGGCGGCCATTTTGAAAATTTTTTTCGTACCCTGCACTTCGCCTTATGGTGATCTTACTTCCTGCCAAGTTTCATTCAAATACATCAAACCGTTTTCTCAGAAAAGTCTGGACAAGAATCATTGGAAGAACAATAATAATAATAATAATAACAAGTGATAACTGTGTTCGCAAGCAAAACACAAAAGTCTCCCAAACGAACTCCCATATCGGATTTCAAGACATTACCAGACTCCCTCAAAAAAAAATTGTGCAGGGGTTCCCCTTACAACCTATGTAATACATATTTCTCAAAATTCCTATTTTTAATCAGAAAACTCAATTTTTCTACAAAAAAAAAATACGCTTATGGTTTTTTTCCTTGACAAACAAGTGCTCTTTTGTCCAATACACCCAATTTCAGACCCTTTCCAAAAAAAAATGGCAGGGGTTCCCCTTATAAGCTATGTAATACATATTTCTCAAAATTCCTTCTTTTTTATCACAAAACCTGATTTTTCAACAAAAAACATAATTTCTGGTTTTGTTTCCATGGCAACCAAATGCTCTTTTGTGCATTACACCCTATTTCAGACCTCTTTCCAAAGAAAATTTGGGCAGGGGTTCCCCTTATAACCTATGTAATTCATATTTCTCAAAGTTCCTTTTTTTATCAGAAAACTCAATTTTTCAACCAAAAAATACGTTTCGGTTTTTGTTTCTATGGCAAACAAGTGCTCTTCTGTCCATTACATCCTATTTCAGACCATTTCCAAAAAAAATTTGGGCAGGGGTTCCCCTTATAAGCTATGTAATACATATTTCTCAAAATTCCTTCTTTTTTATCAGAAAACCTGATTTTCAAAAAAAAATAATAAGTTTATGGTTTTGTTTCCATGGCAACCAAACGCTCTTTTTCCCATTTAACCCAATTTCAGACCTCTTTCCAAAGAAAACTTGGGTAGGGGTTCCCCTTATAACCTATGTAATACATATTTCTCAAAACTCCATTTTTTAAGCAGAAAACTCAATTTTTCTACAAAAAAATACATTTATGGTTTTGTTTCCATGACAAACAAGTTCTCTTTAGTCAATTACACCAAATTTCAGACCTCTTTCCAAAAAAAATTTGGGCAGGGGTTCCCCTTATAACATATGTGATATGTATTGCTGTAATCAAAATATAATCATTAGCATAAACTACTATTTTCTCAAAATTTCCATTTTTTTGTTTTGTTTCCATGACAACCAAAGTTATTTTGAAATTTCCAATGCTGTATAACCCTTCCTTACATTACAAACATCTTTCCTATGAAGTTTCATGGAGCTAGCATTAAAAGTTTTTGAGATACAGTGAGAAATATGGTGAAAAATATCCAAAATTTCATTTTCCCATAGGGTTAACATTGGCGACCCCCCAAATGTACCCTTAATGAACCCCCTTTTGAAAAATTTTTGTGTAGACGACAATATGTGCAGGGCGACAATATGTGCCGATACGTCTGCACATATTGTCGCCGGCGACAATATGTGCAGGGGCGACAACATGTGCCGTAACAGGGCCATCCTAACGCACTCTGAGGTATGCGTAAAGCTCATTGTTGAAGGCCTCATGATTATTTCAAGACGAAGAACAACAATTTAAGCGTTGTTCCATTGCTTAATTTCGCCATGTTATTTGTATAGACTTTGGATGATTTGCATTTACTACATATCCCTGTACAGGTAAATTGATGACCACCTATTCGTACCATTTGACACTTTTAAATCGCCTAAAAAATACAAAACGGTATCAAACGAACAGAAATGAGCTGAAAAAGAGACTTAAAAAACAATTCTTTTGCTGTTGATTGCGTGTAACATTTAGTGTTATAATGACATGATAATTTTTCATTCCACTCATTAAAAAATTGTTTTTAAACATTTGGCCGAAACCATTTGAGTTTAAGGCCCTGATTTAAGAATGTTTTGCTTCCTTTGTATTTTCGTATGCCCTCAAAAATAATGTTTCACTTTATGTCATGAAGAGCAACAATAAAAGCATCCGCGAGGTATTACTAATTGATGATATTTTAATATTTATTCTTTAAAGCAGTAAGGCTTTGGCTTCTTATTTGAGTCATTACTACTCTTTTTCACAATACAAATCTTCATATTAAAATAAGAAAAGGGTAATCTTTAAAGATACTGAGTAACAATTCTTGTGAGACATGAGTCAGATGCTTGATTTTGGCATTGTGTTTACTTTTTATGTTTATTTTTTGTAACGTAAGCTAACACAAAAGAATCATTAGATAGAAAGTTTCGTTAACATCTGTTCAGGAAAATTTTGAATAACTGCTCAAATAACGGACAGTTTCAAAAATATCAATAAAAAGTAGTGTTTCAAGAACTATTTTAGATTATTGCTTATGAATTATCGAATTGTTATACAATAATGTTTATACATAATCATGTAATGTCAATATAAAATGATTTTTTTGTTTGTTACTTAAGGTATGTTCGTGAATGGTTAGGATGCATGGTAGCTGCTGAAATAGTTTTCATTAGAGTCATCAATGGAGTAGACAGATATTTTATTCCAAGCGAAATGGAATTTGGCATGGCAGCTGGTTTGTCGGGTTTTATCCCTTCTTTTGCAAAGAAATTTGACGATCTTTATGATTGCTTTCAAGTTGATGGACCTGCAGGTATATTTTTACATAATTCATTAAATTAAATAGTGTATCATCCGGTAATGCTGATGTTACTCCAGATTCTACTAGCTAAAATAACCATGTTCGCCATAAAGATATCCAGTGATATTGGTCTTAAACAGTTAACATTTAAAAAAAACCTATAGCCAATCTGGAATGGCGTAATTCAACCAGTCAGAAACCCTGCAAACTTGTGTGTATAAATAGGACAGAACAAACTAAATTTGAACTTTAACCATGTCTTTTACTGATTTAGGGTTTTCTATTCAGATCTTATTGGTAGTTCGTTCTTTCTCAGCTTTTAAACCTTTTTTGGTATATGGATTTCCAAATGATTTGATCTGCACACAACAGACATAATTTGGCGAAATGATCATATGCAGAAGTTGAATATATAGTCATTTCGGTATTTTTTTTATTCAGCATGCAATATCTTGAATTAAACCGATTAACTAGTTCATATAATTTTTTCTTTATTGTGTAAAACAATTATTTTTGTTCTTTAGCGTGGTAAAATTTTATTTAGCTGTGTGAAGATCTATGAAGATTAAACGTTTTGTTTCAGATACTTGGTCCCACAATTGACCTTTTGTTCTTTAAATAACATTTGAAAACTACAAAAATTAAAATGCTAAAATAGGAAAGAATAATAGTAATTAATATGAGTAGTCCCATTAAAACAAGAACATCATAACTGATTTATATAAAGAGTATACATCTCTCGCATGGGGAATCTTTTTTGACGGCCTCAACAATGTATGAGAAACAAGCTCCGGTTTTGAATACACTATGAGGTAAACGTACATGAGACAAAGTCTATATATAAATGTAAGCCAAACATTGAAAAAAGCTGTTTAGATCCTTTTGGTAATTTGTTCTCTATCAGCTTTTACATATATTTCGTTTTATGAATTTCTTAATGTGCACTGAAGAGACCTAATTTGTATAAATTTGCATATGCAGGAATCAAATTGACAGTTACTTCGTGTCAGTATATGTGGCTTGCAGGACGGAGTGGAGAGAAAAAAAGATTTTTTGTAGCAAATCTCGCCATAAAACCTGCATCAAACATACTTATCATCTATTTTGTGAGAAATACAAAACAGAAAATCGGATAAATGCCTTCTATGCTTGAACACCATGAAATATTCATTTTTTTTTATCAAAATAAACACAACAGATTTTGAAAGATCAATTATTATAACAGTTTATATTATTGACAACAATTCGTTTTGTTAGAATTTTTAAGCTAAAAAAAAAATAAAATAGAAAAAATACTTTAAATAAGCAATGAAGGGAAACAGAGTAAAAGCACATGAGACAAAATCTCTGCAAAAACATGATGAAACCAAGCAACGGGAACAACGCTTTTATTGTTGTTCTTCATCTTTAAGTCACCATGAAGCCTTCAACAATGCGCTTTGCTCATACCTTGGAGTAAGTTCAAGACGGGCCTCAGCACCGATTTCAGCGGAATTCATTACTAGATATCGAGCAATACTACACCCATGTTACTTTACCTGGGTATAGCCTAAAATTAGAAACGATACAGGAAAAAGTTTTTCGTCCTCATCACTTTTTTTGTATAAACTATTACTTCTCGAACATCTTTTTTTTATTCTGGTTCAGGTCAAATTCAAGTCGTTTACATATTATGAACAATGTAGCGACATAAATATGAAGATACATGGCTAAGCATCAGATTTCTCATTGACATTGTGATTGACGCTAGTGGAGGAGATCATGCCTACACTTTCGGAACCTCTTAGGATACCCTCATATCCCATTGATATTTCTGGGGACACGGTCTTTTTTATTGTTAACAGTAATATAACTACATGCATAATCTGGGTTTCTTAGGATTTTCAAAAAAAAAATTGAAGTAAACAAGAAAGTAAGGTCTGGATTGAAAATGCCATACTACATTTTCAATGTAATGAGTTAACTGAAGATATTCTTTAGTTAATAAAATTGCAAGGTATGATTTAAAAAAACAACGTATCATGACATAATCTCAAATAGCAGTTAACACTTACAATTGTTGAAAATAATAATCACATGCCACAGTGCACAAGTAAACTACCACAAATAAACACTAAAAAGACAAGAAACAAACGAAAATAACTATTGAAACTCGGTAAGTACAAATATTTATTCATGTATATACTTATGTATTATGAAGGGTACGACTTCAGCAGACATGAGAGTATACTTATGACCTTTGATCATGAAAAGCGAAAATGTAAAGACAAGTGGTTAGACGACAATTTGATACCTCCTTCTATGAAAAAAGGTATAGTTGATATTATGGCTAATAAATAATTTCTTTAAAACCCTGTTAAGTGAAGGGGTCAGAATTTGAAATATTAAAATAGGGACTAAAATTTTACTTTGTATTCAAAATTTAATCTTGAGTATTTGACTACTTTACATAGTGTAACCTTGAGCATTCAACCAAATGAAGTTATTGATGACCAAATGTGGTGGTTTTCGATACATCAACAAAAAATAAACAGGAAACTCCAACAAACTTATGTTTGAGCTATCATATAACAGTTCGCGATGTTTAATTGAATTGATATTTCAATTGAGATTATAAAATTGTTATTGTTAGTCAAGATTATGTAGTTTAGTTGATGTCGAACGTTTGCTATTAAGACATCGTGTTTTTCGTATTCAAGATTATTATGTTTATGAGATGAGCCTTTAATGGGTCTTTCATTATTCTGTTGTCGTTTACTTATATTCTTTTTTGTTGCAATGATAAATTTATTTCAACGAATATAATTGATATATTTCCTTGTAGGTCAGGTGAAAAACATATTGGACATTGGTTGTGGGACAGGAAGAATGACAAATAATATAGCAGCTTATTTTCCTGATGCCGAGGTGATTGGAATCGATCCTATTGAATTTGCTATAAATGTTGCCAATAAGTCAAAAGATAACAATAAGAACGTCAAATTTATAAAAGTAGGTGCAGAATCGATGCCTGAAAAATCGAATGCGTTATTTGATTGGGTAATTGTATTTGATGTTCTGCATGACTTGCCAAATCTCCACGAATGCATTGAAGGTATCAAAAAAGTTATGAAGAAAAGTGGAATTATATCCTTTATGGATCCATTCTGCTTCTCTGATCATAAAGATCACATATGATTAGAAAGACCAGCGTTAGCGCTATCAGCGAGCTGTTTCGTTTGTTTACCATCTAGTTTGTCTTCCAAGCCTGCAGTTGGACATGGTACAGGTTGGGGCTTACAAAATAGGGCTATATTTCTCGAGGAGCATGGATTTGAAATTGAAGGAGATTACAAATGTGTTAGCCGTATTCATTGTGTACAGAAAAAGTAATACCTGATTTGTCACTTCACATTGCTATAAGAATTGTTTTTATAATTTACCTTAGCATGTGCAGAAAACGTACCTACCTGAATGTTACTTAATATGTGTCTGACTGCTTTTATAAAGGGGACATAGCGAAGTATTTTTTATGTTGATTGATATATTTAGCTTTTGCTTTGTGATTACTATCAATATAAGTGAAGACTATACTTGATGTGTAATTTTCGGAATGGTAGATGTAAAAGAAGCAAGAAAGTACCTATTTGTTTTTTACTCTTTTGTCTTTTTGTCTTTTTTATACATATTTATTTTTTTCAGTATTTATTTACTTTATATAACGTTGTTGACATCGATCATTTCTACAGTTTTGCTAGAAAAGTTCGTCCTTCTTCATCTTTTTTCAATCATATACACTTGTCATGCTCTATTGACCTGATGAGCAATTTTCAACTGACACCTTACTTAATCTTGCTGTCGTTATGTAGATGTACAATTAAATTAAGAACTTTCTAATCGACACCCTTTAGGTCCAATAAGAAAAGAAAGAGTTTATGAACTTGTCATAATAAAAATAGTATTTTGTAAAAATAATATATGATTTAATTTGTTAGTGAAATCAATTAAAAATAAATTTTAGTTGAGATATTTAATTTAAATTTATTTTAAAGGCCGGTACAAACTTGAGGACTATTTTACAAAATAACATAACACTAATTGTTTTGTGTGAACAGAAATGTAGAATAGCACAGAAATATTATATGTTATTTGTTGTAAAGGAATAATAGTCTCAAGTGTATCGACTCTAAGTTGGGTAAAAAAAATAGTAATTTGCTACTTAATCAATCGTCGGCATTTAAACATGCTGATTGAAATCCATATAAGGTATTCCAACAAAAGCTAAGTGTATCAATAAGCGTGGAAAGATACAAATTTAAATTACAAAATCAATAAGTTGATCGAAACATTTTGAAAACTGTTACTGATCATTTCAGTATTCATACTTATTGCCGTACGATAAACAAATAAAAAATATAAAAGATTAACTATCTATCGAAAGCATCATTATCTTCTTGTATTGTATTTTTTCTGCTTTTTTGTGTTTTGTTTTTGTTTGGTTTTTCTTGTTTTTTTTCCTCTCTTTTGGCGACACTAATTCGCCGATTCATTTGCAGATATATACTTTGCTACTATCTATAATTTGGCTACATATATTGTATTTTTTCTGCTTTTTGTGTTTTGTTTTTGTTTGGTTTTTCTTGTTTTTTTCTCTCTTTTGGTGACACTAATTCGCCGATTCATTTGCAGATATATACTTTACTACTATCTATAATTTGGCTACATATATTGTATTTTTTCTGCTTTTTTTGTGTTTTGTTTTTGTTTGGTTTTTCTTGTTTTTTTTCTCTCTTTTGGTGACACTAATTCGCCGATTCATATACTTTTCTACTATCTATAATTTGGCTACATAAAACTAATTTATGATTTTTTTTTATGTATGTTTACTTTTTAATTATGCTAACAACTATATTCAAGTTGTAGTCAATTCATTTTCAAATATTTTAATTGCGATGAACTGTCGTTCTATATTCATCATAAAGCCTTAGCAAATCCTTTCGAGAGTAACAAAGGATTGAACTCGTCCTTTGACGGGACAAAGCAACATTTTATTACAGAATCTAGGCAGAAAGTAAACAAAAATGCTCTGAAGCTTTCCTGACTCAACGTATGGAGCCACCGATTTGTGAAGTTGTCGAGATAACATTGACATCATATTTGAAGTGGATCGAGTTTTGTGTGTATAAATTGCAGTTTAAGTGTGCTCCTTGTCTGGCTTCATTTCGCTTAGATATTTTCAGTAACCATCTATTAGCCATAAACTGTACGTATTTGTTTTAATTGTCACAAAACATATGTAAAAAGTCACATTTCGATAGAACTAGTTGACTAAAGACAATATTTTCACATGTGATCTCAATTCAAGAGACGTATTTACACTCAAGATAACAACAATTAAACAAAAACTTTGACTTTATGGTCTCCCAAACGTTTAGATTTTATCTGCACTGAAGAGACATAAGTTGTCGAAATGCGCATATGCAGAATCAAAATTCACGGTAACTTCGGTATTTTGTTATTTGTTACCACTGGGTCGATGCCTCTGCTGGTGGACTGTTAGTCCCCGAGGGTATTCACCAGCCCAGTAGTCAGTACTTCGGTGCTGACCCGAAAGCCGATTTTTGTTGTAATTTTCTTTCAGTGAGCACCATATGTCTCCATCTACATATCAAGAAGCAAAGATCTTCTTTGAAACAACTGTGTCAATTGGATCCAAACTTGACCACAATAGTCCTGAGTGGGTCGCCTTCAAAAAGGTGTTTTTCGGGTCTCCGCGATACCCAAGATGGCCCATCGGGAAACATAGCTTTAACATTGGACTCTATGGGAAAACACATTCAAAAAACTTTGCCACGATAGTCTTTAGATTGGTCCAATTGGAGCATAGTTTTAACATTGTCAAAAAACTTGTCTTATCTTCTCTGAAACTTTTTAGCCATTTGGGGCCAAACTTGTCTTAAGGTGTTAACCTGCATAAAATGTTTTTTTCTCAGGTCAGTGCTGTTTTCAAGGTAGCCATGAACAGGGAACACAGTTTCAACATTGGGGAAAAAGATTCAAAAATCTTATTTGAAACTGCTGAGCCAAAAGGAACCATAAAGTTGACTACAACAGTCTTTAGGTGGATTTTTGGTCCGGTTCTGGTAAACATGGCTTAACATTGGACCCTTTTGAAAACACATTCGTAGATCCTCTCTGCAACTGGCTAGCAAATTTGACAAAACTCCTTGGATGGTCCCCTGAAGAAAAGGGAACCAAACTTGAACGCAACTGAAACAAATTCAAAGGTTTTGTCAAATGAGACCACTAAACGAAATGGAACCATAGTTTATAATAGTTTATATTAGATCGTTTCACAAAGACTGTCCATATTAGCCAGGATATGTGACGGTCTTATAAGGTTAATATTTTATATCTACATGCATCTAAGTTTTAGGAAGTTGCTGAGGTAGTGCCTTCATCATACAAACCTATCTCCTAAGCTTTTTTTTTATTTCTTTTTTTTTATTATCTTTCAGCTTTTATTGCTAATAGTCTTCGCTGATTTTATCAAGAGAGAGGTTTTCTCTTTCTTAGGATATTTTCAAAAATATCTAAATGTATTCTCAAATTTTGATATTTTGTCTTGCGCACAAATCGGGTTTCTATCTTCCTTCATGGCATTAATGGAAAAAAATAGTTGTGTCTCGTCACAATTTTTATTTCAAGAATATAATTTTATTTTATTTTTTTATTTGAAACACTCAAGACAACATATGCCATCATCAGATCCAAGAAATTCACAGCCATCACATGGTATATCTCTGTACTTGTTTCTTATAGGACAATTCAGTGGTCTGTTACAACCCATTGCTTGTAATAAAATTAAAACATGAATTACCATATTCGTATAGAAAAGGGTGATATATGGAAATATCATGTTACTAAACAATACTGAATAGAAACATTTACATATTCTCTTTATTCAAATTCTAGATTAACCTCAAGTTGGGGAAAACACGTTGACTTGAAAATAGTCGTTATCTATGTCTTGAAAATTCACCAAAAACGGGGAGCTTTTTTTTTTGGGGGGGGGGCAATTGGAAAAACTTGAAATTGCTTCAAAAGTCAAACGAATAAAGCCGAGTTATTTACAAAGCTATTCATAAAATACACTGGTACTTTGTATCCGGATGGTGCAGAAACAGACACAGATAGTACCTTTGGCAGTTTCGATGCATTCTTCAATAAATTAAATTTCAAACTCAATATTATAGTGAGGAACTGATAATTGAAAGGATTTTCGGGGTAGGATGTACGTGTCAAAATAAAACAAATGTAAAGGTAGATCAATTTTGTTTTTTTTTTCTTTTAGTAGACTATTAGCCGGAACAGGTATTACAAAAGGAATGGTCAAGGTCTTCGATATTGACCCAAAACCCTATTACGTATTAGTTTTTATATCTGAACGTTAAATATTGAAAAAACTTAGGATAATTTCCCTCTTGCAAAACCTGATTTATGCGTAAATTTTTAAGCCTAAAAGATTATTGAATTTGTGTTTTGAAGCTTAAAAATATTTTTTGTCTTTGAAATGTTTTATTTTGATCTACACTGAAGAGACTTATTGGTCATCTATAGAAACTAAATCAACATTCTTCTGGTGGTTTTTCACCTGCTATGTATTTTTTTCCGGTAATCTCATTATTACCCTCACTTACAGGAATTAAGCTGTTGACCAAAGATAGTGCTATTTCCCATTGGGTCTAATCTTAAGCTGTAGTCTGGTTGAATTGGCTTCAATTGATTCAGAGAGGATTATCAAAATGTGATTTTTCCGATAGGGGTGATATCAAATCTAAGCTTCCCGCTGGCGGCCATGTTTTTTGTCGTATCTGATTGAAAGAGTAATCTTTTTAAACGATTTTCCATACATTATCATTGTGAAGATTGATAAAATTTGCTTCAGTGGTTTCAGAGGAGAAGATAAAAATGTGAAAGTTTAACACGCGTATAGTCTGACGGACGACGGACGCAAAGTGATTGCAATACTTTACTCTGACCCTCTGTGTCATATGAGCTTACAAGTAGAACTAAGAAGAATTGATAATTGTCAAGATTTGAATCCCCAATAAGTCTTTCGAACATTAATACAAAGACTGATCAATGACAAGTTATGCTTTAATAAGGGGTACAGATCGGGAAAGATTAACAAATGTTAGGCATGCGATGACAACAAAAATAGTTTTTATAATTACTTTTCTGTGTTAAATTTAACGCATTATAAAGTGAAGATAACTAAAAAACGTACAATGGCCCAAAATTACAATCACATGCCACAATTCAAAGGGCAACCGCACTAGAAAAAGAATACAAGAGACTAGAGACAAGCCTAAATAGCGATAGGAACTGGTTAGGAACTCTGGTTAGCAGGACTTGGTACCGGCACTAACATACAGATAACAATCAATGTTTACAGTGAGTCAAAAAACGGTAGACATGTAGAAGCAATTCATTAATGCAAATAGTGTTAATCGTTGTTCGTTAAATATCGACTCTACATCCATAAAGTCTTACAGAAACATAAGAGCGTGTATTTATGAAATTACCAGCGTAAATTGTCTCGAATGATCTAAGGAACACCTGAATGTGCTAAAACTATGTGCATCTTGATTAAAATTACTCTGCATATTCAGCAAAATTGTATTAGAATTATTGAGACCAACATGGACTCACAGTTTGAACAATACATATCAAAATATACTGTTTTTGTTATATACTACATGATATCATAACGTTTAATCGTGTAATCCATTTCAACTTACGTGGTTGCCTTACTGAAAAAGATCAATCATCAGTAATGAGTTAAATATTACAGGTGCAAATTATGCAAGAAACAGGTTATGTATCAATAAAATTCACTGCAGGGACACGTGAATTCAAAATATGACATTATATATATATATATCTATTTTTAATGCATGTACATTCTTTCTTTTATATAATCAGAGAGATCAAAAGCATGACTTAATATTATTATTTACAATTACTAGAACTTTTTTCTTTTTGTTTTAAATTTTGCGAGATACAAGGCTTCATCCTCAAAAAAGAATTTCAGGAGAAAGTGAGTAAATTTTCTTTCTTTACGTAATAGGTTACATTGATTAGATATTCTGCATAAATTCTCTAAAATCGGGCAAGTTCATTATTTAATGTTTGAATTGATATATTTTTTCCTTTAAATGTAGTACGACCGATATTTTACTTTTTCCAATAGAACGGCTGAATCAAATGATGAATATGAATATTCGTAAATTGTAAACAGCAGATTTATCTCTGAAAAAGCGATACATATTTTGAAGCAGTTTTCAGACACAGATATTATTTCATTCCATGATTACATGAAAGTTGCAAAAAACCAGACTTCATATTAATTCGTGTCTTATTACATCTGTCTAAGGATTTGCATGCATCTTACTTAATTGTTTTTCTGTGTTCTAGTTTTGGTCGTGTCTTTCGAATTCGATTTTGTTTCTGCCAATCCTTTGTTCCTTCGGTATTTTACTGCCGTTGTTTTACACGGAAACGTAATACTGCTTATAGATAAAAGTAAATAAGATATTTTACAGACTCTATTTTTTTAACTATAAGTGGGTGAAACTCTTGGTCATTAAGTATTTTTTACTTACAATACTTTAGACTTTGTACTGAAACGCAAAAAGAATAAGCAGTAAAAAATCAAAAACCATGTGGAAAGATCCCTAAAAAATTTTTGTAATGTTAGGCAGAATGAGCAACTTTTCATATTGATGTTACCATTTAGCCTTCAACGATGAACTAACAATTTTACCTCACAGAAAGTTAAAGATGCCCCTAAAACAAGCATGAGCGTAATTTACTCACTTGGTGTCGAACAACATTACAGCCAAATCACTTTTGGTCATGAATGCTTGATTGTCAATACACACGAAATATTGGACAAAGTACATTTTGTATTTTGTTATTTCGAACACTATTAGACAATATACGATATAAAAAAGTACAACGGTACGCTCATCGCAATGATTGTCAGAACCTGCAAAATAAAATGGGGACATGCGCGGGCATTGATTTTTAGAAAATAAAAGTAAAAAATTTAAATTTTGACGGTGCGTTTACATAACCTTTGCGTGAATAATTCAACAACGAATAAAAAACTACCGAAGTTACTACAACTAGTGAGCATACACCTCGGGAATGTCTTTTTTTTTTTGGAATCCATGCTGCACAAGAGACAAATGCTATTGCAAATGAACAAATGAAAGGATGTACATGGGATAAATCCCTACAAATACATGGTGAAGTTAAGAAAATTAAACAACACTTTTTTGTTCTATATCTTGATGTCACCATGATGCCTTCAACAATAAGCCAACACTCATACCTCATATTAAGTTCAAGACGGCCAGCACCAGCTTGAGGAGCATTCAATTACTAGATGTACATCAATGTCTGGTCATGAATGAGGGATCGTCAACAAATATACTGTCAACCTTTCCAAACCTAAAGGCAGTATATATGTCACATCAACTACCACAAGGCACTCATCGAGTTGGTGGTTAGAAATAAAATCTGAAGATTTGGGTATTAAATAAAGATGGCAAGATAACATCTTAATTTAAAGAAAATAATAAAAAGTCAAATTGCTTATCTTTGATATGGCATTTATACGAGAAATCATCATATGAACGAGTGACAATAAAGGATCACCCACCTCAAGAATTTTTACGGACTTTTACGGACTTTTTTTAATTTAGTTTTTCTTTTATCATTATAATTCTGTTATTAAGTCTTCCAAACGAAGTTTGGAGAATTATTGTTTTTCTTACGTTTCCTTTATGAATATTCTTCCATCTTTTTTTCTTCTTGTCCGGATGAAGTTGTCCGAAACAGATCTCAGAAACCATTGGACCTAGAAGTTTCAAACTTAGTAGCATATTAGCCCTATACATCTAAATGTGCAATCATTAAACTTTTTCCAAAGGGGTCAATTAAGGATACTTTTGGGGTATCAAATTTTTTTAAATTTTTTGGAACTACGGCAGTAGAATACCGAAGGAACAAGGAGACCACAAAAATCGAAATCCAAAGACATGGCAAAAACGGCAACAGAGAAAAACAAAGACAAAACAAGGACGTTAGACAGCTATAATGTCCGGCAATAAAAAGATGACATTAAAAANTTTTATGCCTCTTTACGAAATAGAAAAGGCCCAAAACCTCAATTTTATCCTTGCTTTTTGTGAACATCTCGTCACACATGCTCTAAAGTTGAAGATACCTTTTTGATGTCTCCACATTTTGATGAGACAATCTGGAATTCAGTGTAAATATGCACTACCATCTTTTAAATACCAATTTCTGGGAATTTTAAATTTTCCTGTTTATAATCTAAACCGTTTCCAGATTTTGTTCAATCAATAGCGATATTTGATCTACACAGTTAACTTTTCTGGTAAAAACTGATCAATTATCGCAAGTCTACACCGTGAATACAAACAAAAACAAGGCCCCTCGAAACTCATCAAAATGATTATTCTGGACCATATTTTTGGTGTTTCCAATGAAGGACCAATACCAAATTACCATACATTCGTGCAATTATCCCGACAAAATTTTCAGTGAAGAAATATGTGGAAAATAAAGTCGATCTTACGCTTCAAATACGTGTTTGAATGCAAGGCCTCTTTCTGACAGGTTTTCTTCGAAGTAAATGATATCTGGTGGACACAAAAGTAAAACAATTATCAACTTTGATGATATATCTGTAAGTATTAACAAACAGATAGGAAATTCAGTTAACTGTTTTTGTTTACGAGGTAAAAATAAATGACCCTACCCGTTGCAAGTGACTTTGTCCTCCATCTTGGTTCCGCTACACCGGTGAACTCGAATTCTGCACCGATCGGGTTCACAACAGTGTAATGATGATATTGAATTAAGCAATTTTGGCTTGCCATATCGTAATGATCGAGTAGGACGCATTGGCTAAGGGGAAGCAATTTGCGTAAAACAGAATATTTATAGTTGTAAAATAACAGAAGTAAGGGTTAACGGTATTGAGAGTGTATGGGTAAAAGTACATACTAAAGGTACAAAAATCTTATTCGGCGTTTTCTACCGTCCACCTGATTCTGAAAGCACATTTGGGACCTTATAAATTACCCGATTGAAATGGCAAATACTAAAAACATTGATAATGTTGTAATCTGTGGTGATCTGAACGAAGATCAGCTTAACTCACGAAAAATAAAAATAAGAGATATCTGTATTCAAAATAGCTGTACACAAATTATTACTGAACCAATTTACTTCTTTCCAACAAAATTCTGCATCTCTTTTAGATTTAATTATAGTTATTGATCCAAATATTATCCTTTATTCTGAAGTGGGGGAAATATCCTTGGAAATTCAATACGGTATCATTGTCCATTAACGTTGAAAAAAGCTATCAAAAAGCAATGAAAAGGAAAATATGGCAGTATTATAGAGGTGATTACGAATTATTAAACAACGACAGTAGAATAACGAAGGAACAAAGGAGTGAAATTTACAAAAATCGAAGTCCAAAGGCATGGCCATAACGAGAACACAGAAAACAATGACACCAGGCACAAAACAACGACGCTAGACAGACACAAAGCACAGAAACAGAAATCACAACATTCAAAACAAAGCACTCACAGTGTGAACTCCAGTGAAACTGAGGGTGACATCAGGTGCTCCGGAAGGGTAAGCATGTCCTGCTCTGCTCTACTAAATGAATAATTAAGAAATACTGATTGGGAGATATCATCGAAAATACTCACCTAAATTCGGCTGTACAAAATGTAACAAACAAAATTATAACCTCTACAGAGAATTCTACTCTAAATAAAATAATATGGCAAAGAAAATCTGATCCTCCATGGATGAAGGGACAAATACGTAAAACCATTCGCAAGCGACGTTGCTTACACAAAAAGGCTAAACAAACTAACATTGATTATGATTGGGCAAAGCATAGGAAAGCATACACAAAAAGGCTAAACAAACTAACATTGATTATGATTGGGCAAAGTACAGGAAAATTCGTCATAAATGTTTATACCTGTTTAAATCTGCTAAAGATAATTTAAATACTAGTATCTCGAAATTACACTTGGAATCGCCTACAAATAACATACAAAATTGGTGGAAATTATTACGAAAAATCTCGGGAACAATTTCACTCAAATCTGAATACCCTCCACTAAATATAGAAGGGTAAGTAATTGAAAATGATCTTGATAAGGCAAACCTCTTTAATACTTTTTTTTCTGTAAGCAATCATGTATTGATGATTCTGAAGCAAGTCTTCATAATTATGATGAAAACACTCAAACTCCTAGTTTGACTTATATCCATATTAC